>PVJO010016320.1:0-42402 GCA_004026905.1 Hystrix cristata
TTCCCGATACCGGGTTGTGACAGAACAGACATAACATAGATCATTCTTAATTGGCCACCCAGTCCTGACCACCTGGTAATTAAGGTCGAGCTGCCCTATCCTTAAACTGCTGCTCTTAATTGGCCACCCAGTCCTGACCACCTGGTAATTGAGGTCGAGCTGCCCTATCCTTAAACTGCTGCTCTTTTCTTCTTTTCAGTGCCACTTTTCTTTCAGCATCCTGAAGAATTAGTTGTATCTGCTAGAAGGTGAACAGTTAGAAGAACAAGAATTTAGCTTTCACTATACTTTGCCATGTTTATTTTAGATACATGAAATGGGTAAAATCTCATGCAGAATAGCATTGTTAACCTGGATCTTTGCAACTTTGAGACAGGATCTTGCTAAATTATTTAAGATGGATACAAATACACAATTCTCCCACCTCAGCCTCCTGCTAACTGGGACTATAAGCATGCATCATCCTGCCCAGCTCCTTTTGCAATCAGTTTTTATGATAAGAAAGCACTAACTTTAAACTCTAAGTAAACAAAATGTTATCCCCATGTAAAAAATTCCATTTTTTTCTTGTGGACTTGTATAATAAAAAAATTTTACTCCATTACCATTTTTTATTTCCTATAAAATTTTGTGGAAATTCACTTATTCTCTTGTTACGTGTATAGTAAGTTCCTATAAAATATCATTGATTTTGCCACTTGGCCTTCAAATCTAAAAGACATTATCTGGCCATTTCTAAAAATTGTACACCAATCTCTGGTTTATAGTAATGGGTAAGTTAGCAAACATCAGAGGTTTTAGAACACTTTTTGTGGATTTAGAGTTATAAAACATAGAAGCCTAAACAGTAATTGGTGTGATATTTTTTTTTGCTGTTTTTTTAAATGCCTCTTTACCAAATGTTTGATTAGAAGCTCTTACCTGAGCTTCTGCCACATGAGAAGACTTATAACTGCCATTACTTTTTAATTGTAAAATACTTTACCCTCTTACATTTTTAAGTATAAATATCAGTAGTGTTGACTATATCCCCATTGTTTTGCCTTCAACCATAATACTTTTGTCTTACAAAAGCAAAACTCTGTGTATGTGTTATTTAATAGTAACTTCCATTCTCCCCCATTCTAAGCTGCTGGCTTATCTGTCTCTGCTTTTCTCTCTGAATTTGACTATTCTGAGAACTTCATATAAGAAAACCATATAGTATTTTTATCTCTTGGAGACTGCCTTATTTCACGCAACATAATGTCTTCAAGTTCATCTATGGTATAGTATGTATCAGAATTTCCTTCCCTTTATTATTCCATTGTTTATATACATTTTGTCTCTATCTGTGGAGGGACACGGGTTGCTTCTACCCTTTGACTATTGTGAACAATGTTACTATGAACATAGATACACAGGTAAGTATCTCTGAGAGTCTGTTTTCAGTTCTTTTGGGTAAATACCTAGAAACCGGATTACTGAATCATGTGGTAATCTATAGCCAGATGCACCATTTTACATTCTCACCAATACCATCAAGGGTTCTGATTTGTCCACGTTCTCACCAACACTTATTTTTTTAATAGCAGCCATCCTAATGGATGTGAGGTAGTGCCGTTACTTCTTTTTAGGGAACTTTTCTTAAAGAGATCATTTCAAACGTACTTAAACAGAGAGAAGAGTGTAAGGAACAGTTCTCACCAATGTCCATTGTTCAGCTTTGATTATTACTATGGGCAAATGTTGTATTTACTACTTCTCTCTGGTATTAATTGAAGCACATCCAAGATGTGCCTATCAGCCTACAAGGACTCTTACAAGAAAAGAAAACAAAATATCATTATCATCCTGGTAAAAATCTAATAATTCCTTATACCATCAGAATACCTAGCAAATAGATTTCCAGTTGTTTCATAAATGTCATATATTTTTACACTTTGTATGTTTTTAAATTTTCTTTTTAAATGATTGTCCCCTACCCGTCTTTTCCCCCTTGTAATTTACTCACTGTGAAAACCTGATTCTGTGAATTTACTCAAAATGTGGATTTTGCTGATTGCATCTGCATGATTTAGTTGAATGGTTTGCTCTGTATTTCCTGTAAATTGGTAGCTAAATCTAAAAACTTGGTGAGACTGTAGCTAGATTGGGGGGGCAGTAAGAAAGACTGCTTATTGGTGGTAGTATGTTTTTCTATGCCAAGGCATATGATGTCTGTTTAAGGCTCTACTGATTAAAAAAAGAGCAAAAAACTATTCTTACACCATGGCCATTTTTAGCAGAATTAATGTTCTGATTTCAAAATCCTGAAACATCTGAGAAATAGCTAATAAAATTAAAGGAAAACATACTTTCTACAGGAAGCTGGTTTATAACTTTTAGAAATTCTTTATCAGGTGATGAATGCAGCATTGGTTCAGCCACAGACCTCACTGAAAGTAGCTCCATGGTAGATGGGGACTGGACAATGGTGGATGAAAATTTCTCCACACTCAGTTTGACTCAGTCAGAGTTGGAGCACATCTCCATGGAGTTGGCAAGTAAAGGACCTCACAAATCCCAAATCCAGCTCCGGTGAGTTTCTCATATTCAAAAGCATAGAAAGTTACTCAGGGTATTTGTGCAAAAGGAGGGCAGGATTCACTTTCCTAATAATTATCATAGACTAATAACCCAAACTTAAAACAGTCAACTTTATGTACTTAGGACTTAATAGTGGAGCTATGTGGTTGTTTACATTGCTCATTGTTATAAGCAAAAGGCCCATAACATGTATCATGCTCTGTAAATTTGTGTAATTTTGGATAAGTTTTAATAAAAACAAAATTATCATAGATACTTTTTAGCATTAATTATTTTGTTTATTTTTTTATGTAGGTATTTGCTACACATCTTCATGGAGGCAGGATGTCTGGACTGGTGCATTGTCATAGGCCTGATTCTTCGAGAATCTTCAGTAATCAATCAGATTTTGGTTATTGCACAATCTTCAGAGGTAGATGAAGAGATGTTACAGAACATAAAGACAGGACTACATGCAGTGGACAGATGGGCCTCTACAGATTGGTAAGTGCCAGTTCCCAGAAGCTTGTTATCCTTTGGTGAATACTATCCTTTCACATTAAGGCTTATAGTTCATTTATTTTGGTATTTTTTAGGTTAGCAGAAATAAAAATCATTTCATATACATACGTATATATATATACACATATGTATACACACACATACACACATAAATACACATTTTTGGTACTAAGACTTGAACCCAGGACCTCACACATGCTAGGCAAGCACTTTGCCACTGAGCTACATCCCTGGCCATTTTTTAAACTTTGAGACACTGTTTCACTGTTACCCAGGCTGGCCTCACACCTTTGATCATCCTTCTCAGTCTCCTTAGTACCTGGGACTACAAGCATGTGCCACCATGCCTGGCTCATATGGTCACTTTTAAGGTTTGCTTTCTTTAGTAATTGTCTTGTACCCAGCCGTGTAAATGAGTAATGTCCATCAATTAAAGTTTATAGTGGTGATCAGTTTATAATGTAAATGTATGTCACTGACTCAAGATGATGCAGTATAAATGTTCTTCAAATTAGTCTGAAATTTAAGATTTGTAGTTCTGTGGAATTGAAGGTTATAATGTAAAAATGTCTGCTTGAAAAAAAGTTAGTCTATGTAAATTTAACATTCCATGGCAGTTACTAGCATGTCCAAATTAAACATAATGGGAAGAGGTTCAGAGCCTTGGACTCTAGCCTTGTCTTGATCATCAGTTAGCAGAGATTTGGGGCTATTCATTTCCCTTACTTAGACCTAGTTGTCCTTAATTGCCAGATGTTTCATTCTTAATTGTAACACTAGTTTTAAACTACAAGTCCTTGCTCCTGCGGCTCAAAAATTTAAGACTGAGCCCGTGCTATGTACAGTTCTTTTCTGTGTGTGGGGCAGGGCACCTAAGAAGCCACCTCTGTCCTAATCTAAAACTTCCCCCACCGCATCAATGTTTACTAGAAGTGTATCCATTACACTGTTAGGTCTTTTGAATTACAGGATATAAGAACTAATTTTTTCCCCTCTACTTAGCCCTGGATATAAGCCATTTTTAAACATCATTAAGCCACAACTGCAGAAGCTCAGCGAGATAACAGAAGAGCAAGTTCAGCCTGATGCCTTCCAACCGATAGCAGTGGGTAAGACTCCTGAACAGACTAGCCCCAGGTCAGAAGAGAGCAGGGGCTCCTCTGGCCATGGAACTGTCCCCCAGTGTGAGGTTGGGGGTAGCAGTCTAGTCACCCGGACAGAAGAGGACACAGCCCAAGCAGAAGAGGAAGAGCCATTTCAGGATGGGACCTACGATTGTTCTGTGTCCTAACAACAGTGAGTAACATCACAACAGGCAGTATTAAATAGCAGCAGTGTGCAACTAACTTAGTTGAATGATTTAAAAGGGGAGAGAACTCAGCTCAGAGACTCTTTGGTAAAGTATTACTACATTTTAATGAACTCTAAGAAATCTCTTGAATCCATAAAAAAATGTGATATCAAATGAAACATCTTTCATAAAAATTTTTTTTAAAGCTGCAGTGCAAATAGACTATTGTACAGGTGTACATTTTTTCTTTTAGTCAAAGGTTAGTAGCTTGTAAACCATAGGGATAGTTTTGTCCCAGAGGAGCTTACTTTTTCGTAACTTATACTTTCATATATGTTTTATGGTTCAGCACATGTCTAGACTGCTTTTTTAAATAAATGCTAAGGTGCTTGCTGTAGCTCTTTGAGCTACCTGTCCACTTCCTTGGACAGAGCTCCGTGGACTCCTAATTGGTTCTCTGAGTGGGTGCCCACCCTTGCACTTAGGCTAGTGCAGTGGAGACATTCTCTTTGGCATCACTAGCCTGTTAAATCTCAGACCCAAAGTGATAAAAGCTGATTTACCTGTCAGTTAATGTGCCTGTTTTAGCAAGCCTGATTCCTACTAGATCAATGTAGGCAGTGGTATGGGGGATTATCAATTATGCTGATACCACTAAACTATTTTATATCAAAAAACTCTACCTTTTTGTAAATGCTCTTGTGTAAATACTCTCAAAGATACTGTTCATATTTTTAAGGCTTGTATTATAATTTGTAAGGTTTTACGCTGGATTCTGCATGAGTATATATACATACTCTTGGAATAAAGACAGGGCTTGTGCTTCTTTCCAGAAATGAGCAACCTTCATAATGGAAGACATTTAGTGGCTTGGTCATAAAGTAACAGAAATGGTCCCAATGATCATGAAGTGGAACAGGTTTTGTTCAAATTAATGTTTATTTATTGCTTTTGTAAATTGAATAAAAATGGACTTTTATGTAAATACACAGCTGAATCCTGTATTATCATGGCTACTAAAAATATGTAAAGAATGCATTCTTCATTGTAAACTTTAAAAGTATTTTATGTATTTCTAGATATGATTTAAATTTTAGTTTTCATATATTATGAAAACAGTACCACATACTCCTTAATTGCTTCAGACTAAACACATATCCACTGTATGTAATTCTAATTACCTTATAACAGTATTAATTTAGATAGCTTGTTTGTACTGTGCAATTTGAACACGGAATGCAATGTAATTTTTTACAAAAATGTGTTTATTTTTATAACAACAGTGTATTAGATGTGGACCAAATTCGTACCACTATGTGAAACAGCCTTTCTTTTTCATAGTGCAGTTACAGTTTAGAAATAAAACCTGGTCCTCTATCCTTGTTTTTAAAGTACATAGCTAGATTTAGTTGTCTGCGCCAGATTTCCTTTGAAGGGAAACACAATCATTTTTAAATTGCTTATTTCAAAATTTATCAACTATTGAAAATTACTGAGTTTGGTAATTTACTATCATTTACTTTTTCCATTACAAGTGCAATAATTTCACATAATAAAACTCTGGAATGGGTGGAATATGTGACTACTGGTACCTGGTGCTTCTGGTGCTCCTTTTTATTTAAGTCTTCAATTCCAACCACCTTTCTCTAAATCTTAAGATAAAAAAATAATGCAATGCACAAAGAAACTAAACTGAAATTTCTTCTCCTATCCTATTCCATTATGGGGAGAAGAAACATTACATATTTATTTGGTGTGAATATTCAGTCAAAATACTTATATACTATTTATATACAGTTTTGGTCTTTTCAGATATCCTAAATAGAACACTGCTGCATTCATCTCACATTCTTGAAAGCACGGCACCAATAAGTTAATATTACTTCTGTAGTTTAGGCTGTGAATCTTTTCTTCTATAAAATACTTCTCAATTAGTAGAAACAGGAAGTCCCAAGACAAGAAATTTGGCAAAGTTACAGAAAATTTCCCTCTGATAGTTTGTTACATACTTTAAGTTTTTAATCACTTCATTTTGCTATCTCACTTGGTTCACATACATGTAAACTGTTTAAGCCATAATTTAACCAATGCACTTAAATATTCAGCGTAACTATTTGAAGGTTACTAGATACATTTAAATTATTTGCTGATGCCAAAATAACTCATATGGGGGTAGAATCTACATTCGCTTGTAATTAAAATTGCTGCTGCTTCTGTAATGTGTTAAAGCTGGTAAAGGGTAATAAAACCATTCTACAAACTTCTGTTTATTTATCATCTTAGGTTAACACAAAAAATGTATGTATTAAAAGTTTCAAATTTTACGAGACAGCATGGTTCACACAACCCTGTGTGTGTTTCCTGCCTTCCCACATACTTTTTGTTTTATAATTCTACCTTTTAGAGCTTTCCTTATGAAGAGGCTACAAATTCAGACATTTATTTAAAAGATTTGTATGTAGATGTAAAATTGGGACCATTAAGAGTTTGCAGCTTCCTAGATGCCTGACAACAGACTATGGGGAAGAACAGGTGTATTCATAGGATGGGAAATGTTCAAAATATAATGAAATGATACAAAATTATGTATAGCATATGGTCTCCGTTAAGCAAACAAAGTTTTATATTAAGTGTACAGGAGATTAGGCATCTTTTAATAGGATTAAAAATGATTTCCCTGTATTCCTAAATCTGATCTGTTTTTATGGATTTGCCTACTTTAGACATCAGTGGAGTCATATCCAGACTTTTCTGTCTGACATCAGGTTTTCAAGGTCCATCTGTTTGTCACTACTTCATTCCTTTTTTAAGGTTAATATTATGTAGATGTTTATCCGTTTAGCAGTTGTGGGCTTACTTAGGTTTTTTCCAGTTTTTGATTATTATTATAAATAACACTAATATGAACATTCACATACAGTAATTCCTTCTTAGCTATAGTTTTCAGTGTTTAGATTTTCATTTACCTACAGTCAGCCTAACCAAGGTCCAAAAATATTAAATAAAAAGTTGCAGAAATAAAGTTTTAAATTCTAAATAACTTTTACAGCACATTACTGTAATTACCCTATTTAATTATTAGGTATTAATCCCTGACTGTACCTAAAACATAAACTTTATCATGGGTATGTTTGTGTAGGAAAAAGTTTAGATAGTACTACCCAGTTTTGAGGGAATTTTAGAGTGCATTTCCATGAATGGGGAGCAGTTTACTGTATATTTCTGTGTGGACATGTTCACTTCTCTCTTGGAGTAGAACTGCTAGGTCATGATGTAAATGGTTAATTTTTTGAGGAAATGCCAAACTGTATTTTAGAGTCCCTGCACTAACATTCAGAAAGCAGTTTATGGAGGTCGCAGTCTCTACTACCAAAACTTGCCTTTTTGATCAAAGCCATCCAAGTTGTGTATGAAATGGAGATGTCACTGTGCTTAAGGGCTAATGTATAGCTATTTCGTACAATTATGAGCTGGTTGTGTATCTTTGAAGAAAAAAATGAAAAGATCATTTATCTCTATCATTGATACACGTGGATTCTTTATATAGTCTAGATACTAAATCTGAAAAAGTTGCAAAAGTTTCATTATTCTGTCTTCATTTTGATTAATTCTGATTTATTTTTCACTCTTTATTGGTTATACAAATTAATGGGTTTTATTTGGGGAGATTAGTATATACATATACTTTGGTCACCACTCCCCTAAATATCCCATTGCTCGGTCCTCCCCTTTAGTTTCATTTATGGAGAGGGATTTCAATGCATGTATTTTGCTCATATCCAACCCCCTTATCCACCATTACCTCTTCCTCTATTTCCTTTCTCTTGTCTAGTAAGTCCACCTTCTAATTTCTTGCCATCTTTTGTAAGACTTAACATACTGGGAAGAATGTGCTATTTGTCTTTCTGAGTCTGGCTTATTTCACTCAATGTGATTGTCTCCAGAGCCATACATTTTCCTGCAAATGACAGAATTTTGTTCTTCCTTATGCCTAAATAATATTCCATTGTGTATGTACTACATTTTATTTACCCATTCATCTGTTGATGGGCACTTCAGCTGGTTCCTTATGCAAATACAGTATCCCAATAGTATGCTGACTTTAATTCCTTCAGGCATGTACCAAGAAGTGATACAACCGGATCAAAAGGTACAGTAGCTCTATTTTTGTTTTATGAGGAACCTTCATACTGATTTCCTCACTAGCAATTATTGATTTCTTGATGGCTATTCTCACTGGGATGAGATTGAATCTCACTGTAGTTCTGATTTTAATTTTCTAAATGATTAAAGATGTTGAACGTGCCATTCTTGACTAGGGTAAGATGGAATCTCAATATGGTTTTAATTTATATTTCCTGAATGGCTAAAGATGTTTTTATACTTACTGGTTACATGTACTTTAAGTTTTTCGAGTTCATTATATATTCTGGGTATCAATCCTCAATATCTTATAAAGATTTTCTCCCATTCTGTAGGCTGTTTCTCAGTTATTTCTCTTGCTGTGCAGAAACTTAATACAATCCCATTTGTTGATTTTATTATTTCCTGTGTTACTGGGAGTCCTTCCTATTCAGGAAGTCTCTGCCAGTGCCTATGGCTTCAAGTGTTTCCCCTGTGTTGTCTGTTAGCAGTTTGAAACAGGGTGGGATGATCAGTTTAAGTCTTCTACAAGTGATGTCGTTTTCCCAGCACAATTTGTTTAAAGGGGCTGTTTTCTCTCCAACGTGTATTTTTGGCTCCTTGTTGTGTAGGTTTGTTACTGCACCCTCTGTTCTCTTCCACTGGTCTGCATGTCTGTTTTTACACCAGTACCATGTTGTTTTGTTAGTGTGATTTTGTAGTGTAATTTGAAATGGGGTATTGTGATGCCTGCAGCCTTGCTCTGCTTAGGACTGCTTTGGCTATTCTTGTGTTTCCATATAAATTTTACAATTGTATTTTCTAATTGGGTGAAGAAAGTCACTGGTATCTTGATTGGGATTGCATTGACTCTGTAGGTTGCTTTTTGTAAAAAGGCCATTTTAACTGTATAAATTCTGCCAGTGCATGGTGGGGGGGTCAGTCTACTGGTGTTTTTTTCAGTGTTTTGAAATTTCATTGTAGAGGTCATCCACCTACTTGGTTGAATTGATGCTTCAGTACTTCATTTGAAGCCCTTATGAATGGAATTGTTTCCCTGATATCTCAGCTAGTCCATTGTGGGTGTATACTAAAGCATTTGACTTTTAAAGTTGATTTTTATATCCTGCTACATTGCTGAATTCATTTATCAGCTCTAAAAGTCTTTGGTAGAGTCTTTAGGAAGTCTTCTATGTGCAGGACCGTATTATCTGCAAAAATAATTTGACTTCCTTTTTCTCTTGTCTCATTGCTCCAGCTAAATTTCAAGAACTATATTCAATGAGTTGTGAGAGTGGCCCCATCCTTGCTTTGTTCTTCACCAGTTCCCACCCGCATTGGTCATCTTTGTTTTGGGTGTCACAGAGAAATGTTGCTTAGTCCAAGAGTTGTATTTATGCTTTTTTCTCTTTGTGGACTTCATACTTTTTAGCTCATACGTTTACATCTCTCATCCATTCTGAGTTAATTTATATGGTATTAAGTAGTGGTGTGACATTTACATGTGATAGTCTTCTGATCTCCATTATCATGTGTGTATGGAATTCTTTAATGTCACTGTTATATTGTGTATACATACATTGATACCGGCTCATGAACAGCACCGAACTATATAGTAGGTTTCATGTGTGTGTTTGGCCTTCTTAGGATTTTTTTTTTCTTTTTTCCTTCTTAGGATTTTCTATATAGACAATCATCTTTGCAACTAGAGATGGTTTTAGCTTTTTCTAATCTAGATGCCTTTTCTTTCTTTTATAAAATTACCCTGGCTAGAGCCACCAGGAAATAAAAGTGGCATATTGGATATCTTGTCTTTTCTGTTTGTATAAATTTGTTGAAGATTTTTACTTTTGTACTTATCACGGAAAGGTTTTAGATTTTGCAAAAGAAAGTGTGCATCTACTGAGGTGATCACCTGGTTTCTGTCCTTAATTCTATAAAGGTGGGCACGTCACACTGGCGAGTTTTCCAGTGTTGAACCAACCTTGCATTCCTAGGATAAACCCTGACTGGTTATACTTCAGGGCCAAACTGGATAAAAGAACCTGTCAACATGTCAGGTTTTATTTTTGACAAAAATGTGCCCAAAATTCTGAATTTCAAGTAAAAAGACACAAGAAAGCATAACTGTATCTTGGCTTTATTGGCCCTAAAAGAAGCGGAGGTATATCAGAAATAGGTATTTTTACCTATTTCATATTCACTCAGAAAACTAAAAAAACCTTGGATAGAGACCTTTGGATTCAAAGTGCATGCTTTGTTTTGGCATTCTGCCCTTCCCTTGAGTGGTAATTAGTTAAGGAGGTCACTCTGGCTGAAAAGTAGTATCTTCCCTCTGTCCTAACCCCCAATAAAAGAGCATTATCCTAAATCAGCCCTTTGGTGATTTCACACACACCCCCACCCCGGGGGGATCATTTAAAACTTCCAAACATGACCAAGTTCACCATTTACCCAATAAATCATTTTAATTTCTGTGAAACTGAGATGTAAATGAACAATTCCATGGTTCGTATCACTTATTAAAATAGCACTTATACCCACAGTATCTTTTAACAGCAATTAAAAAGGCTATGTATATTTGAAATGTGGGGATAAAGCATAAGCAGTTAAAGATGTTCTCCAGTAACATAAGGCAACAATTAGTCCTCACCAAGTCGGCAAACTAATGAAACAGACACATTCATACTTTCCTACTCAGCAGTCTGAAGTGGCCCCCTTGGTTGGTAGTATCTTAGTGAATCCTCCCATGTTTAATTACATCTGTTGCATGGAAACACTCCATGCAACAATCATCCTTAGCTCAAACATAAGAGTCACTCAGAAATGACCATTCTTCATACTTTTACTGAAGATGTAGTGCTGTACTACTTACATTACTTTCTACAAAATTACATGTATTTGTTACAGCTTGAAATGACATTTTGAGAAATGTTATTCAAATGGTCAGATGATCTTAACCACTTAACAGCCCAAGCTCAGGCAGCATGTTTAACTATCTCGAATGTTACTCAGACATGTGTCATTCCAATCAGTTGATCCTTGTATGGAATAAATTCGATATAATTGTCATTTTTATATTTCCTGATAATAGTATCTTACAAAGATGTAACAAAAGAAAAATATGCAAATTTTGGTCATCCTATATTTAGATGATAGGACCTAACAGGTTTAATCTCAGAAACCGCTATGACAGATTGCTTATTACAGAGCCACAAATACTGCATGTAATTACTTGACCATTTCTGGCATTAAAACTACCTCCGAGGGCTTGGGGATTTAGCTCAGTGGTACGGTGCTTGCTAGATCCCCGCCCCCCCCCAAAAAAAAAACCACCTTCCAGATACTAAGCATGCCATAAAACTGAGTGTCTTGTTACTGACTTTCAAAATATCAACACTTCATAATGCTAAAGAAAACCAGAACAGCAGAATTAGTTGCATAGGGAAATACCCAAAGGCAAAAGGGAAAACCATGATTATTACTGAAATATCTTTCCCAAGGGAAAATATCAAAAGTAGCAATTTGTTTTTCATACAGTGTCCCCAACATGGTGCTTTACTTTTCCTGTGTGTAAAAATTATTTCAGATTAACCACAGGGACAATATGTAAACTTGTATTATGCAATTCATTGAGATACCACTGTTACTTTTCTCCACAACTCTGATTCTGTATGAACTATAAGCCCTGCAAACCTTATCCATTACAGTACTGATGTATGTAGCCAGAAACCTGAATTTGAAGCAAATGAGAGTGATAAAATAGTTTCTACAAAGTCCAGGAAAAAACCAATGACTTGACTGTAAACTGTCAGTTCTGACAGGTGACAGCCAGAATATTACATTCAGCTTTGACTGCAGCCCTGCTATCTGCATAGGCCCAGTTAGTTGAGGAGCATAGTTAAGAAAGTATACTGTATAAGTCACACAAGCAGTTTTATGAAAATTTTCTCCTTTGATGTACAATTACTATGCTCTCACTGTTCAAATAAATCTGACGGCTGCCTGCTGTTCCCACATCGCCTGAGAAGTCTACTTTAAAAAACCTAGGGCCTATGCCAGTACACGCTCAAATTTGTCAAACCTTTTACCTTTCATAATGAGAAAAACTTTAAGCCTAATTTACCACTAATCTTACCAAACCCTATCATTGCTGGAATCTAAAAGCCACAGGAGGTGCTACTATGATACAAGCTATGTCCCCATATTAAAAATGATGGAAAAGCACCTTTTCAGTCCTAATGCTGCCATTATACAGTATATGACCATTAACAGCTATAGGTACAATGTTCTCATTCCCATACAGGCCACAACCTCAAGTCTCAGGAAGGCCACTCCCACTGGACAATAAGTTACTAAAAAAATAAAAAGGCTAGAAAACAAAATGAGGGGCCAAGTGCATCAATAAAAGTATGCCCTAAAAGACTAACCTTGTACAACAGAAGACTTCCATGAAACAAAAAGAATAAATACCTAAAATGCCGCAGCTCTCTGCCGTCACCTTGGTCTCCTCCTACCCTAGAATAGCCATGGTGGCAACTCTGCTACTTTAGGTTACGTACTTGCACAATTTTCCAAACTAAAAATCTCACGAAAATCCAGAGGGAAATGTAACTGAACAAATGTGCCCTTTCTCAAACTGGTAACGTGGAGAAAGGAGAACAAGTATGTTTCAGAGGAAAACCTCCCTGGACAGCAGCACAGCAAATTGCTCTCAGTGACCAACTGTCAGACAGCCACTAATTGAGGACCTGGCTCTACTTCAGGGGTCCAGGGTTCAGGACAGAGAAACAGCACGCTCCAGAGCAGTGATGGCACACCTTTTAGAGCTTTCAGTGCTGACAGCCAGCTGTGGCACACATGCCCTAGGTTTGACACCACTGCTCTAAGAGGCTGCCTGAGGAAGTACTTAGGCCCGTCGGGGCCTCAAAGGTCCAATGCTTCTTCCATAGTCCACGGGGCAGTCACTTCCCAGGGAACTCGAAGTTGTATCTCAAAGATAATCCCCACCCCTGCAAATAGTATTTTTTACTCACCACTAGGTCGCAACAAATGGTCTTGGGCTTTAATTGGAAATGGCTCGTCTCATTAATAGTGATCTGACAGTCTGTTGTCAGTGGTGGCGGACCTATGGCACGTGTGCTGCAGCCAGGTATGTGTTGAAAGCTCTAAAAGTTCACCATCACTGGTCTACATCTTTCTTGATCTTAGAAGGACAGCTACTGAAGTGGTTTATTGGCTTTTATCCTTAAGGTCATATAAAATGACATACCACACTGTGCAGTGGCAGTACCCACATGTACTTAAGTGCCAAAAACTTGGCATTTTCAAGTGTCAAAAAGACCATGCCTCACTTCCACAGTTTAACCTGTAGAGTGCTTGTGACCCTAAAGAGTGTTAACCCCAAAAGCTCTTTGAACATACGCTCATTAAAATTCACTGACTTACATGACGAAAATCCATATAACATGGGAGAAACTGTCACATGGGGTATCCACCAGACATGTACTTAGAGTTCCTCCACAAGATTAAAACACAAAGAGACTGTAGGTGCACACCCAGGCAAAGGGAAATACCCAATCTGGGAACTTCTCCTTCACAGCATCCAGTTGGGAAGATCTGCTGTCTTCTCCAGAATGATAGTGGGCAGCAATCGCCACCGTGACCATTCCTCCTTCAGGCTGTTCCTCTGAGACCTGCTGGATAAAATTCAGTTCTTTGAAGTCAGAACACTGAAACTGAAGTTCCTGCTCAATACCACGTAAGAGATTGTTCAAGGAAACAAGGACTGCTGGGAAATGCCTACCTGCACTTCTATCCAAAACTGCCATGCAGAGGCCTGGAGTCCATGCGAATAAAATACAAAATAGTCTCCCCCTTTACATGTGATTGGGGTGCCACTGCCAAGAGACCACTGAGAAAGTGTCGATCCTTTGTGGGCTCGAACATAGAATGACATATGGCTTGGTCCTGTAAGATGAGAAAGAACAGTTATATCAATCTTTAATAAAGCAATTAATCAACACCCAAACCATACTATGAAGGCTCATGCCTTGTATTTCAATGTACTCACTACAAACAGAGGTTTGCCAATTTGGACTTTCACTGTGTATCAAAAAGGTTATGTAGTGATGCACAGCAGAAAAGGCACAGATCAAAATGAGAAAGCTTGTATTAAATGTTGGCATTATCAATTGATACACATTTCTTCATCTGTGAAGTAGATATTTTGAGAGGATTATATTAGAAAAATCACGTGAAAGAAAGTGTTAGGAAGAATGCAAAGAGCTACAAAAGTACTGAATAGGATGGTAATTTTCAGACAGACTTGGTAAGTAATACCTTAAAATATTTTTTAACTAGTTTTTCCTTTAAAGCAGCAAGAATTTCAAGGAAACTAACAACAAAGGCTGTCAAACTAAAATAAAACCAAACTACCACACCCTCCACCTGACTTTAAGATGGAGAACATCCAAATGTGAAGAAATGATCATTTTTAATCTCAGGCATGATGCCACATGCTCTGCTTATGCCTGACCCGTTCCTACAGCAAGGCTTCATGGCAAGTAAATAGCCAGCTGAGTAAGACCACCATAAATCTGAGCATGCTACAGAGTCCAGCTGGAGCAACATCTAAGGGGAAGCTACAGTCCACACTATTTGAAGTATTTTTCAAATACAGAGGTTCTGGAAGAAATAAAAAGATAGCATCGTTTGACATTTGGTTGGTACATGTAAAAAGGAACAAAAAGGGCAAATTTGTCCTGCAAAACAAATACTGGAAGACATAAAAGCCAATCACACCAAGACAAAATTTAAAACTTACTGAAGTAATTTGTCATACTAACAGAAGGGGCACACTGACTAGGAATCTTAGCAATATCAGAAAAATGATGAAGAAAAGCATAAACAGATCCATCATTATGCCACACACCAAAAAAATAGAGAAGTCTGGGGACTTAGCCCAGTTGTAGAGTGCCTAGCAAGCCCAAGGCCCTGATTTTGATTCCCAGCACCCAAAAAAAAAAAAAAGGACCAACACATCTCAAAAGACCATTAAGCAAAAGAAAATGCTAAGACAACAAACTAAAATACACTCTCAAAAATATTTGAGGATACAGAAAAACCTATGACAAATCAGAAATTATAAATCTAAGTGTACAAACTACAAGGAGAAACTGAAATCAGAAAGACATGGAAAAGGCAGACTAAATTACAAAATGTCTGTTATGGTTTATTCCTAGATGTCCCCCCAAAGCCTCAGGCACTCATGGTTGGGAATGTGGGAAGGTGACTGGATCATGGGGGCATGATACTCATCAGTGGACTAATCTGATGATTTTATAGCTATATGTGCTGTTGAGAGGGGAAGCCTGGTCAAAGGAGGAGGGTCACTGGGGGTGTGGCCTGGAAGGGTGTATCTCCCTGCTCCCACACCTTGCCTTACAGCCAGCTGACTATGAACTGAAGCCTCTACAAACTGAGCTAAAATAAACCTCTCCTTCAAGTTGTAGGTGTCAGAAATTGTATCTCAGAATGTCCAAGGCAGAATAAACTCAAATGACAACCATGAAAGGCTGAAAAGGTACTAAGAAAAAAAGGTAAGTGGGAGGTAAAGTTGAAAGACAGGTCAAAAAGAATCAACAGTCAATTTAATTTGTATCCCTGAAGAAGTAATAAAACACAATAATGGAAAATAATACTTAAAAGAGCGCAGAATCTACACACTGAAAAAGCCTATATAGAACCTTAGAATATCAACTCAGAATGAAAAACTTAAAAGGTGTACTTAGAGTAAAACTATTAACTTAAAAAAATTAAGATCTTCAGTAAAAATATCAAATATCTTACAGAACTGAAAAGATTACACTGGCATCAGACTGCAAGAATAGTACACAAAGCAAGGCAACAACAGAGGAACTTTTTAAAACTAATGGAAAGTACAAAGCAAATTTTTATATCCACCACTTGTCCTTCAGTATCAAGGTTACAGAATACCAATTTTAAATATAGTGAAGGGGCTGGGGATTTAGCTCAAGCGGTAGAGTGGTTGCCTAGCAAGCACAAGGCTCTGAATTCAATCCCCAACAACTCCCCCAAAACATAAAAAAAAACGCACTGGAACATAGTCTGAACAGGGGCTCATGGGTGCTGTTTCATCCAACCAAAAGATAACAGTAAAAATTTCAGAATTCACAATTAGGATTTTAGTATATCCGATTTTTTTTTTTTTTTTTTTTTTTTTTTTTTTTTTTTTTTTTTTTTTTTTTTTTTTTTTTTTTTTTTTTTTTTTGGTGCTGGGGATGGAACTCAGGGTCTTGTGTTGCTGCTAGGCAGGCGCTCTACCACTGAGCTAAATCCCCAGCCTTATCCAAACACATTATTAAAATACTGAAGTGATAATGGAGGGTGGCAATGGAAGGCAAATATTACAGGTTGTAACAAAAACTGGAAGGAAACTGGAGAGAGAAACTAAAACCTAGTGGCACTGACAGAATGCCATTTAAAGCCAGCATACGAGCGGTGTGCTCGCGGCCGCGCCTGTAACCCTGCAAGTGAGGGAGGCTGAGACTCAAGATTCCAGGCTGCGCCTACTGTGGCCAACTTACTGACACCTGTCTGAAAAGAAAACTCATGACAGGGCTTGATACAGGTCAGTGGGAAGGTCCTGGGTTCCATCTCCAGTTAATGCCCCCCTCCCCAGAGAAGGTCAACTAATAAAAGGATTAAGATAAACACAAGGGGTTGGGGATTTGGCTCAGTGCTAGAGCACTTGCCTGGCAAGTGCAAGGCCCCCAGTGTGATCCCCGGCACCCCCCCAAAAAATACAAACCTTTGCAAATTTTAGAAAATAATTTTAATAAAAGAACAAAGATGTCACAGAAATATAGCAAATAAAGCAACATATATAAAGTACTGTGAAAATTGAGACCAAATATATCAGTTTAAAAATAAATGTAAACAGACCTAACTCACCCACTGAAAGAAAAAATTTTCAGCATGCCTGTAATTCCAGTACTATAGTTTGGGAGCCTGAGCCAGGAAGATAGCAAGTTGGAGCCCAACCTAGCCAACTTCAGGAGAACTTGTCTCAAAATTTTAAAAAAGGGCTGGAGATTATAGCTCAGTGCAAAGGTCTTGAATTCAGTCCCCAGTATGGGCGGGAGCAGGGGCGAACTACAGGAGATGCAAGCTACAGCACATACTGATTGGATTAAGCGTGCTAGGGGTGATCAGAAAATATGGTGAACATTTAACTTATTACAGTGAAAGACACATTGTCAAGAATAAGTGTCTCTGGTGACAGCAAGGTGAGGGTCCGCAGTGGCAGTGGGAAGCGGCAAAAGCAGTGAGTGAAACAACGCCACTCCACCCTGCCCTGCTTTCAACAGCCAGCCGGGAAAAGAGAACAGGGACACAAAATTTAAGCAGTGCAGCTCAGCAGGCAGCCTATCCTTGGCTACAACCTGAAGCACCCCTGCCCTGTGTCCACGGCTGCACCCCCCTGCAGCAGCCCTTCCCTGCTCCTAGCAGCCGGAAGAGAGGAGACCCCCAAAAACTCCACCAGAAGACTTCTAGATTTAATAGCCAAATCCAGTAGCGCAGCTGGAGACAAAGTCAACACTCAGAAATCAATAGCATTCCTGTACACAAATAACAGACTCGAGAGAAATTAGGAAAGCTACACCATTAACAATAGCATCGAAAAAAATGAAGTATTTAAGAATAAATATTAAAGCAAGTATAAAAACTTTACATTGTAAACTATAGTACTCTGAAAAAGAAGACTGAGGGGATATCAGAAAATGGAAAGATATCCCTTGTTCTTGGGTAGTGAAAATGGCCATACTTCCTAAATTACTGTACAGATTTAATGCAATTCCAATCAAAATACCAATAACATACCTCACAGAAAATCCTAAAATTCATCTGGAACCAGACGAGACCAAGAATAGCAAAAACAGTTCTGGACAAGGGGCAAGGCAGGGGGCATCACAATCCCTAACTTGAAATTATACTATAAAGCTACTGTGATAAAAACAGCATGGTACTGGCAAAAAGAGAACAAAGGATCACCAGAACAGGTTAGAAGATGCGGAAACAACCTCAAACACATTCAAACACCTCATAAAGGAGCCAAACACTCTTCACTGGAAGAAAGACAGCCTTCTTTAAAAAAAATGGTGCTGAAAAAACTGGCTTTCCTTATGCCGAAGACTAAAACTAGACCCATGTCTCTAACCATGTACTAAACTAAAATCGAAGTGGATCAGAGAGTAGACAAAGACTTTATGAAGAAAACCTAGATCACACAGGAACTACTACAAAGAATGACTGGGATCACATCCTATTAAAGACCTTAAAGAAATCACCAACAGAGTGAGGAGACAACCCACAGAATGGGAAAAAAATTTTGGCAGCTGTTCCTCAACGTTCTAACACCTAGAATACATGAAGAACTCAAAAAAATCAGACCACCCAAATTCAAAGACCTAATCCAAAAATGGGCATCTAAAATGAACACTCGGCAAGTATATGAAAAAGTGTTCAACATCACTGGTAATTCGGGAGATGCAACTTAATACTGAGATTCCATTTCATTCCAGAAAGAATGGCTATTATCAAGAAATCAATCAATAACAAATGCTGGATGAGCTGTGGGGAAAAAGGAACCCTTCTCCACTGTTGGTGGGAATGTAGACTGGTCCAACCATTTTGGAAATCATTGTGGAGATTGCTCAAAAAACAATTAAAGTTTCCATTTGACCCAGCTATTCCTCTTCTTGGTATCTTCCCTGAAGAATTAAAAGCACCATACCACAGCGATGTATGCACGCTCATACATACTGTGTTTCTAGCAACACAGTTTGTAATAGCTAAATCTTGGAAACAACCCAAATGCCCAGCAACTGATGAATGGATAAAGAAAATGTGGGGTTTTCTTATACAACGGAGTACTACTCTGCCATAAAAAGAATAAACTTGAGACATTTCTAGGTAAATGGATGCACCTTGAGAACATACTCAAGTGAAATAAGTCAGACACATGAGTAAATATCACACTATTTCTCTGGTATGAGAAACCAAAAGTGTAAGTATGAAAATGAATAATAGATATTGTGAAAAAGAAAGAAAATACTCAAATAGGAAGGAAAACTAGGAAGGGGGAAAGGAAGGAAGGGAAAAGAAAAAAAAATGGAAAAAATGTAAATAAAGCTGTTTTGTAAATAAGCAGGGGAAGAAGAGTTGAAGGGGGGAGGAGTGGGGAAGGGAAAAAAAGATATGTACAGGTACAAATTAATTATGATGAATGTGATTGTTATGTATATCTAAAATGTACCAATAAATCTTCTTGGTTCCATAAAAAGAATTGTTAAGTGTGGGGTGTGGGGTTGGGGATTTAGCTCAAGCAGTAGAGCATCTGCCTAGCAAGCACAAGGCCCTGAGTTTGATACCCAGCAACACCCCCCCCCACCCCAAAAAAGGTGTGTTTGAAGCATGGAAGAGTACTTTGAGATGGAATGGATAATAATGTGTCTTTTACTGCAACACATTTTTTTAGCTTAAACATTCACTGTATTTTTTTTATCAAACCATGTTGATCAACTATTTATAGCAATTTCTGTCAAATAAACCCATTACAGTGTGTCCTCATCTACCTTATTTACTGGATCTGGTGGCACTGTGCAACTTCTGGTTCTTCCTCAAATTCAAAATGACCATGAGTCATTCAGGACATCGAAGTATACTTGACAGCCCAACTAATGACAAAAGACTTCCAGAGCTGCTCAGAAAGTGGCATGAATGATAAGTGTGTTTAAAACAAGGAGGAGTATTTAGAGAGAAATTAATGGCAGTAAGTCTTTAATGAATTTTAAAATGTTTCCCTTGCAGTTTTATCATGCCTCATTCATCCCAATACACCCATTAGTCAAAACAACTGTAAATTAAGCCAGGCGTGGTGGTGCACTCTTGTAATCCCAGCACTCAGGAGGCTGTGGCAAGAGGATCACTGTGAGTTCAAGGCCAGTCTGAACAACAAAATGAGACCATGTCTTAAAAAACAAAAAATCCCACCCTAGATACATATAAAGCAGTGATAAAAGTAAAATTCATAGCAGTAGTTTTTCAGTAAAATTAAAAATGACTTCAACATCCAGGCATGGTGGTACACACCTACAATCCCAGCACTTGGGAGGATGAAGCAGGAAGACTGAATTCAAGGCCAGCCTGAACTTCAAATTGAGACCCTGTCTCAAAAAAAATACTGGGGGAGGGGGGCAGTTGGACGAAGTAACCAAAAGAAAGCACAAGAAAGTACTAAAGATAAAAGCTGAATAAATGAAATAAAAGAATAGAATAAAAACAAACTTTAAAAGCCAGATACCCAATTATTTTTAATTAATAAAAATAAGACAAACACTAAATGAAGAAAATCACAAATACACAAAACAAAGATGTAAATATGTGACCCCCTACACACACAAAATTTTAAATCACATTCACCATACTTCTTGGCCTTCACACTAATACATTTTAAAGTCCAGAAGAAAGTGGTACTGTACTTTGCTGGGAAAATACAGATTACCAAAACTGAACACATTACATATACCCTAACCTGACCAATTTTCCTTGGAAAAGTTACTAAGATATTCTCACTGAAGAATTCAAGCTGACCTTTCAACCAAAGAATTCCAATAGTCCACAAACTGTTTCAAGGTATTGAAAATGAAAGGAAAGATAAATCTGATAAAAAGAACAAAGGAAAAAGCCAGTATGTGTGATGCAAATTTCTAATAACATTAGTAAAGAAAATCCAGCACCACATTACTGAAATTGTGAGTAAGGAGCTGGTTTAACATACCATCATAAGATACAAGAAAGAAAAATACTATGACTACTTTCATAGATGCTTTTAAAAAGCCTTTCACAAAATTAAACATCCATTCTTGATTTTAAAAATTCAAGAAAGTGAAAATTGATGAATGCCTACTGAACATGATTAAAATATGTGCTTTAGTCCTAACAGCAGTATCTTACATGTAGGAAAACATTACCAACCTCTGCCCCGATAAGAACAAAACAAGGATGCTTACTATATCCATGACTACCGTACCATGTTAGAATTGTTAATAATTCAAAGAATTAACAGTCTAAGAATTGGTATAGAAGAACTACATTTTAGATGATATGTAGAAATCAATAAACCCCACCTGAGGTTTATTCTTTGTTTGGCCCTAAGGCTAAAAATGGTTTTTACGTTTTTTAAACGCTGATTAACAAAAACAGAAAAGAATCTGTTACACAGATATATGTGGCAAAACCTAAAATAGTTACTATCCAAGCTCTTTATAAAAATAGTTTCACAATCCCTGATACACCTGGAGAATCCTAGCGTATGAATTATTAAACTATCTGAAAAAATAGTGAGGCAGTAGGATGTAAAACAAATGAACTGCCCTCATACCTACGAAAAATAACCAGTTAGGGGGCATAATGTTTGAGAAATTCCCAAGTTGTAAACAGCAACAAAATGTAGATGAAGAAAACTGTACAACACTCCTAAAAGACATAAAAACAGATTTGAACAAAGGCAAGTCACTCCTGGTTTATGTACAAGATGACTCATCATTTTTTCTAATTTATTATGATACTCAAAAAACACACATAAGAAATAAGCTTGCTTTTTGAGTTTTGTTTGTTTGGCTAGCGGTTTATGCTACTGGGGACTGAACCCAGGGAGCACCAAGCTATATCCCCAGCCCTTTTTATTTTGAGACAGGGTCTCACTATGTTACCCAGGCTAGCCTCAAATTTGCAATCTTCCTGCCTCAGCCCCTGGAGCAGCTGGGATAACAGGCATGTGCCTCCACACCAAGCAGCAATGTTTTATATTAGACAAGTTATTACTTACATTCATGTGGAAAAACAAACATGCAAAAACAGCATGGAAAATACTGAAAAACTAAAACTACAAAAGAGCTTAATTTTTCCAATCCTTTAACTATAAAGCCTCCACAACCATTAAACTATAAAGCTTCCTTAATTAGAAGAGTGTTAAGTGGTACACAAATAGACCCACACCTTTGAGTTTTGAGTCACATGAGTTTTGACAAGGGGACCAAAAGAAGTCAAAGGGGAAGATCTTTTTAGTCAGGGGTACTAGGACAAGTGGATCACAGGCCTAAACATAAAAACTACAGCCACTAAGCTTTTAGGAGAAAACATAAGAATATATTATCTGGGTAGACATATACTTTTTGGAGATACTATATGAAGCACTTCTAGAAAATCCTGATAAATTAGACTTCATAAAATTTTAAATTTCAGTACAACAACATCTGACATTAGAAAATGAATAAGCCAGGTGTGATGGCACATGCCTGTAATCCTAGCTACTCAGGAGGCTAAGGCAGGAGGATTCCTCGGCCCAGATAATTTAGCAAGACCCTGCCTGAAAATAAAGAAGTAAAAGAGGCTTGAAATGTAGTTCAGGGGTAAAGCCATGTATCTAGCATGCACAGGCCGGCGGTTCGATCCCCAGCATGCATAACGGAAGGAAGGAAAGGAGGAAGGGACAGAGGGAGAGAGGGAGAAAGGAAGGGAAAACTGGCATCTGACTTACCTGCTGCTTCAAAGGTCAACTTTATAGAATCCCAAGGTGTCTGTTCTTTAGATATAAGTCTGAAATGAGCAGGATTTCTTGGAGAAACTTCTGTGGCAGGAAGATACCAGTTTTTCCTATTTGGAAAGGTAGCTTCAATATTAGTTGACAGCTATCCATAACACCAGGAATTATTTAGAATATATGAACACATCTCTGAATAAGAAACAAACTGATGGGTATGATAAAGGACACCAACTTCTCTTAATCCCTGATTATCATATAATAAAACTTTTTCAACTTTAAGAACAAAGTTACCTAGGTATTATAGTTTAACCATAAACATCCCCCAAAAGTATCATATATTGGGAGTGGGGCCTTTTGAAGGTAACTGGATTATGCAGGCACTACAGTGCACTTGCTGTTAGGACATAGGGCCTGGTCAGAAGAGGGGGGCATGATTTTGAAGGGTCTATCTACCTCCCTGGCTCCTCCCTTTCCTCTCTGCTTCCCGGCTACCAAGACTAAGCAGCTTTCCTCTATGGCAGGCCCTTCCTGCCCTGAAGCCAGCCAACTATGGACTGAATCCTCTAAAAATCATGAGCAAATTAAACCTTTCCTCCTTCAAATTGTGGGTGTTGGGTATTTTGTCCCGGCAATGAAGAAAAGTGACTAAGACAATAGGTGACCTTGATTTCCACTACACATCCCATCTCTTCTCATCCAATCCTTCGCTGCTGAACTAAAAAATGTCCCAGAAATAAAACCATTTCAGACTGATGCATGACTGCTATCTATTCATGTTCATAAGAAGTGTTATCCTTTCCAAGTGCTCAGGTTTATAAAAGACTTTAAATTTGAAAAAACAATACATTTTAGTCCATATTTATACTTTCAGTTTCTCATACCAGAAAAACAATGCAGTATTTAAATATGTGTGTCTGATTTATTTCACTTCAAAGTATGGTCTCAAGCTTATCATTCTTTATAGCAGAGTAGTACTCCATTATAGAAAAATACCACATTTTCTTTATCCATTCATCAGTCGATGGGCATCTGGGCTGTTTCCAGGATTTAGCTATTTCAAACTGTGCTGCTATAAACTATTCTTCTGAGTGTTTTATTTCATCAAAGAAGTTGATGGGGGGGAGGTGCTGGGGCTCGAACTCTACCACACAAGCTAAATCCTCCACCCCCAGAGGTTGGTTTTGTAGTGACTGAAACATAGTATAAATATTACCTGACTTGAGGGTTAAGAGCTTAAATAATGGAGTACTAAAATACTGACAGAACTTGAGAACAAACTAAACCCCCAATTTATGTAGAAACATAATGAACCAACCTGATCAGAAAGTGCACTGGAAGATACCATGGGAACCCACAAAGGGGTGCATTCTCCTCACAGTGAGCTCGAATGGTATCATTGATCTCAGGAATGTGAGGTGTTATATGAGACATTCCAGTATAATCAAACCCATTGATCCATATTCCAGAGTCCCTTTTAACTATGTTTCCTTCTAAGTCATGAAATGTTCTAGTCATATGCTGGAAAGAACAAGACTAGTGAGAAAACCATTTCAACTACTTTCTGCATTCCCAACCCAGATTAATAAAGACTGAATAAAATATGACCATATCAAAAAATGTAGTTATGGCACAATAAAAAAAGGGACACTTTAGGTCTGATGATGGATACGTAAGTGACCATCTCATTATATCTACAAATATATTGCTATTTTTTAATTTCATATTAAAAATTTTGGCTGAGTACAGTAGTGTGCTCCTATAGTCCCAGCTACTCAGGAGGCTAAGGCAAGAGGATCACTTGAGCCAGGCGTTCAAGACCACCCTCAGGAGTACAACACAGCAAAACCTCATCTCAAAAAGACCAAAAATAAAACACCAATAGCACTTAAAAGGCATGAATTTTAGACCTTTTAGAAAAAGATTTAAAACAAATACAATACCTCCTAAACACATTATACATTCAAAATCATTTCCCTTCCATGTGTTACACGAAGCTAATTCACATGCAGAGAAAAACAGGAATCGCAGCTTGTGCCTAATAGAATTCTGTGAAAAAGCACCATGCTCTGTAAGGAACAGATTTACTAGTCCAATTATTTAAATACAGGATGACCAAAAACTGCACATTTTTGTTAATTTTTATAATATAACAGGAAATATAATTTTATCAAATGTATTCAATACAAGAATCAACTAGTTGAAATGACACCTGCCCAAGCAATGCTTGGGGCAGTCTGTACATAAACAAACACGTTGCCTGAGTGACACTCGGGATAAACTGTTAAGTGGTTAAAGCACAAATCAGTCTGAAAAAAAGTCAAACAGGAAAAGAAAAAGGGCTGCAAGGGCAAGGAGAATTTCCCCTCCTGCACCTCAATTCCCACAAAATTGCTCTTACCTGAAGAATCACTCTCTTTGGCTTTGGATTAGCAGGACTGGAACTGTATGGGAAAAAGGTTCCACTGCAAACAAGGAGGAATGTAACTGTACATACCAAAGTCAGAGTTAGCATGGTTTTTTTTGTGCTTCTGGCAAGGTAGATGAAGCTGATCTAAAACACAAAACATAAAAGTAGAAAAATTACATATTCACTAGCAGAAAGGTGTTTTGGATTTTTTATCTGTATTGAGACACTACCACAGAGCTACATCTCCAGCCCTTTTTACATTTTTATTTTGAGATAGGGTCTCGCTGCATTGCCCAAGCAGGGCTGGAACTTGTGATCCTCCTGCCTCAGTTTCAGTGAGTACTGGCATTACAGGGATGTGCCGCCTCACCCAACTCAGACAGATGTTTTTAACTCACTTTATCTTGTAACAGGTACTATTCAGCAGACAATGAAGAAAATTTATCAGCATGTGAACACAAAGCACTAATTCTAGGGGATTTCCATCACAGATCAAAGGCTTGAAAATGACAGATGCTTCCAACTGGCCAGGATGGTATGCTTGGACAGGAGCCAAAAAGTAACAAAAAATAAAAGAAACTGAGCACAGTGTTCTTGGGCTCGCTCAGTCAAGAGAGGAGAGAATGTAGACCCATCACCAGCCAAGCCATTACCTTATTTTATTTTATTTTTATCACTGTTCTTTGACAGTGAACACTTCACAGCAGGCACCACTGAACTGCACCAAAAATTATGATATCAAGGGTTTCATTAAATTACCAAACATGCTACACGTGGTGGTACACACCTATAATCCTAACATTCTGAGAGGCTGAGGCAGGATGATAGCAAGTTCAAGGCCACCCGAGGCAATTTAGTGAGACACTGCCTCAAATTTAAAACAAGAAACAAAAGAGCTGAACATAATGGCACATACCTGTAATCCCAGCACTCTGGGAGGCTGAGGCAGAAGGATCGAAAGTTCAAGCCCCAAATGGGCAACTTAGCAAGACCCTGTCTCAAAAGTTAAAAAAAAAAAAAAAAAGGCTAGAGACATAGCTCAGTACAGAGGCCTTGAGTTCAATACTCAATACCAAAAAAAGAAAAGAAAAAAGTGGGGGCAGGGGGATGTACCTCAATGCAAAGGCCCTGGCTTCAATCCCTAGTACAGTAAAAATAAATTAAAAAATAAAAAATAAACTACCAAATGTAAGCTTTTTAAACTTAAGCAGATCTGTTCCAATAAAACTCATATTCCACTCATAACGTTTCTATACTGTGCCAAACACCTGACTTCATATACACTAGCATTTAGATGTGTCTTCAAGACTGCCTGTGGACCTACATTTGAGGAAAAACTACTACAAAGTATACTCTCCATTTTAGATAGGTAGTATGAAGACAAAAGAAGTCTGAGCTTGGGCAGTAAAAGTTAATGGTCTCAAGACTGACATCCAGAAAACAGCCAATATACTTAGCTTTTTATCTGTAACCAGATCACTGAATTACAAATTAGGACTCACAAGACTCAGAGATATGTTTACAGTTTCCTTCGGAGTCTGAAGTGGTCTGATAAAGCCACTTTGAGAAACAATGATCTAAACCTAGATCCCACTTTTGCCTTCTTTATTTAACAGCCTACCACCTAGGTTCAATTGATAGAAAATAACATGAATGCTAAAATATTTTTATCAAGAAGAAAATGAAAAATTACACAAATATTCACAATCTACTCTACTACGCAAAGTCAAAGGATTTTCCTATCTAAAGTATTGCATTCTTAGGTGAAAGATCTTATGTTTGTACACTGTAATTACAGAAATGTAACAAAGCACCTCAAGATTTAAGGCAGTAAATTAGCAAAACGAAATTTGTATCCCTGTCTGCCTTTCTACCTCCTAAGAGTCACAATACTTAAAATATCTCTGCTTACAAAGATTCAAATATCCTGCCAAAATAATGAGTTTTCCATCTACTGGGAAGCTGGTTAAGTTTAGGAAAAGAGACTCTTTTAGGTTAGAAAGGCAAAAACCCTCCTTGTCACAATGCTGTGGTTCCCGTCATTCTCAAGCCAGAGACTCCCAAAGTTGTCCTAAAATCTTACTTTAAACTATCTTCCATATTCAGCCCTCTTCTCCAAAACAGGAGGCTCATCTCTCTCCCTGCTTCTGGAAGAGGTCTGGTAATGGTGCCAAGTGGAATGGCAATCATAGAAAAAAAGGGAAGAAGTTAATCACCTTTCCAATTCTACTTCTGCCTTAAATGTTACATGTTATGCCAGTTTAGGGTTTTTTTTTATTTTTGTTTTTTGGTGCTGGGTACTGAGCTACATCACCAGCTCTTTTTTGAGATAGAGTCTTACTAAATTACTGAATTGTCCAGGTTGGCTCAAACTCATGATTCTCCTGCCTCAGCCTTCCAGGATGCTAGGATTACAGGCATGCACCACCACACCTTGCTACTTTAGGTTCATAATGAGTGCAAAATCAAATGAAGAGAAGCACAGGAAGGAATGAAATGTGCAGTAGTGTGCTGATGCCTGACTCTGAGCTATTTCTTGCCGAATCTCCTTTTTTGGGCGCTTGGGGAGAGGATAAGGACTGACCAGAGAGCCTACCATATGCTAAACAACCACTCTACCACTGAGCTATATCTCCAGCCCTTTTATTTTTTTTTTTTATTTCAAGACAAGGTTTCACGAAATTGCCCAGGCTCAGGCTGGGCTCAAACCTGCCATGCTCCAACCTTCGCCTCCCAAGTGGCTGCGATTACTGGAATATGCCACCACACCAAGCTGAATCTCCTGATCCCACATCTATCAGCAGTCCCATTTTGGCACTGTCAAATCAGTATAACCATGACAGCCAAGCAAAGAGTAACCCCAGAAACCTGTTAACTGCTAACTTGACAGAAACTGAACTGCTTTCTAGAAAATACATTTAATATATCCCCAAGGATTGAAAGAAAAGCTGAGTAAGCACTGTAGTTCAGTTCCCCATTACCTAAAGAGAACAGTCTCACTCTGTTAATTAGGCCACTACCTTCACTATTGCTACACATAAAAAAGAAAACAGAATGATCACCAAAAGCACCAAAAAGGAGGTCCATTTCATAGTATAATAAAAATTAAACAGGGTTTTTAAAGTTCCAAGAGATACTCTTCTCTTGAAAAACTTTCCTAATGAAACATGTTAGGAAATAATATATTTTAATCTTCTTTCTTCTGGTTTTGAAATTGTCCATTCTTTAGGCAACATTTTCAATCTCCACAGTGAAAGTTTCCAGGAGAAAGTTCACTTTCTCTCTTCAATGGAACAGAATTTAAATGTCCCACACTTGGGTCATCTTTTATAGGTACAGATAATTTCCATCCATTCAGTGTAATAAATACCCTGGCCACTGAAATGTAACACATACACCTGGTTGTGGTGTATTACGTTGACCATGGCTGCAGTATTCCCCTTACCTCCTTTGGTCTGCAGAACCTAACTTCCACCAAAGATGCCCTTCACTGTAGCACTACCATCTATCTCCATGAAGAAATGAGTTCTATTAAAATCTTAGTTACTTTTTCTGTTTGGTCCTCTAGCCTTAAAGCTCAAGAAATACCTATGGGTATTAAGGTAACTACTCCTTATCTTAGGAATTCCAATGAAGAGAGACATAAGAGGACTGCCTGCCCTAGACAGGCTCAGCCTAAGACCTGGACGAATGGCCACCACACCAAGAGCAGGACCCCGCCTGGGGATTCCAGTCTTAAACTCAGTGTCACTATCTTTTCTGCCCTCTAGAGAGGCCCAAGGGAAAAGTAGGGACAGCAAAGTTCCTCCTCCCTTGGGCAGAAAACTGACACAGCAAACTGAAGCCTGACAGGGCTGGCGATGTGCTTTATTACTTGGTAAACGAAGGCACTTTCAAGTATCATAATTGTGTAACACCCAAGGAGACAGTTGCAATTAAATGAATTTTGACATACCAGCAATGAGATTTTAAAAAAAGCCTCCTGGAAATTAGCCTTCCTTCCCTAGCTATAATGTTACTAATAAAACTACTATGTATTTATTAATATTTGCCTCTAAAAAACATGTTCAAAACATACTAGGAACCATTCTAAATGTTTGCCACCAGGCAGTCTCCAACAATTCTCATTTGGTAAGGAGTCTGCAAATTCACATTCAGATAGTTTGAAAAGCTTTTGAAAAGGGGTCTGATCAGAGGATTTGGGAGGATGAAGAAGCAAAAATTAAAAACACAGCAACAACCAAAAAAACCTGTTCTGTATTTTCTTACCATAATGAGCCCACAAGATGCACAACTTCACCATTTCTTTTGCTTAAGACTTTCTCAAAATATAAGCAACATTATTTCACAGGATCTGGTATGACTAAACTCAACATATATTCATATTTTTTAAAAACAGCAAAATATTTTTTCCTTACAAAATAGGAAGAGAGAATCATCGTACAACCAGCCAAAATGGATGCCAGCACAACATCAGGTGGGATTTCTGAGCCACTTCTCCCAAGGATAGGGGTGAACATCTCAAATACTGCCCAGATGAGGTACATTGCATAAATATAAGGGATAAACATCCCCAAAAGGTAAAGGACAATAAATTTTCCTTGGACACCTAGAAGAAAAAGAAACAGCATCTATGAAATGCTACCCTGAGATGCAAATTTTTACAGATTTTTACATTCTTGAAATCTAACAGAAATTAGGTCAGATGTGACACGGTGATATAACACAATTTCATTCAGAGGATAAAACAAAAATGAGAATTAAAATATACCAGTAATAGTATGTGTTCAGAAACATCATAATGAGATGGGGTATAGGGTAGGATAAAAATATGCATGGTCTGCAAATTTAAAGGCTGGATGCAATGGCACATGCTTGTAATCCCAGCTACTCAGAAGGCAGAGTTAGAAGGATTGCAAGTTCAAGGCCAGCCTGGCAAACATGGTGGGACCCCCAGTTCGAAAAAAAAAAAAAATTTTTTTTGGAAAGCCTGCTTCATAAAACAAAGTCCCTGAAAGCCTTATATATTTTAAGGTATTTTTCATCTGTATCAAAACTAAATCCCCTACCATGTTGCTTAAACTCCTTGTGCACGCAAAGTTTTGTGAGCAAAGGAAACGCTACCCAGACAGCACTAATGAATGCCGAACAAAGTCCTTGGGAAGTGAACGTTACAAGAAAACTACAATGCACAAATAGTGAGACGTCAAAAAACACTTCTCCCAGATACTGGTCGCTGGCATTCTGAAAGAAAGAAAAACAAACAATCTCATTTACAGGTCATTCATAAATGAGCTACATTTTGTTTTAAGCAGAATCTACTCTTTAAATAAAGTAAACACAAACTTCTGTCCTACAGAATTACTGCACAGGAAGAGTAATTTCACAAAATGGAAGGAAAACAAAACCATTACCTGTATCTAATTTTGCTTTTCTTTCACAGGGCTAAAAGTAATCTTTGGAAATATTCCAAAATAAAAGGAGTCTTCTAAAAACATCCATTTCCATAAGCTTTTCCAGTTTATGCAACTTCCAAAGACTGAGAAGTAAACTGGACAAATGCCTGTGAAGGAACCACTGCTGCAGGCCCGCAAAGCACAGCTCAAGACTCAGCGCCCTCTGAAGCGATGGCTATCATGGGTGTGGTTTTAACTTTCCTGAGGCTTTTCTATCTCCACCTGGGCAGCTTTGCCCTCTTCTTGTATTCCTGGTGTTTTCACATAAAATTTGAGCTCCATTTTTTGAGACTTGAAGTCAGAGGGCTCCTGGGCAGCACCCTGCACGCTTTAGGAAAAAAGCTGCCTTATGAATATAATACATTTTAACATCTGCAGTGTGAGTCTATCAATGCAAATGTAAAAGTTACAATTACAATGTACAAATACCAAAATGTAAATAGAAGTCTTTAAGTTTCTTTTTCCTCTGCCTTCTCATTTGTTTATACCAACAGAAATGGGGATAAGGGACCTCATTTCAGGAGCTCAAAGGTTTCTGTCATGTTTTCATAACAAATTACAAACTCCTTGCATAATAAAAGACAGGCTATAGTTATTAACACGTAGATGTTCAACTCTGTTATTCAAGAGACTTGGTCTTTAGCCAGGTGTGGTCTTTAGTACTCAGGAGGCTGAGGCAGGGGGACCACCAAGAGTTCAGGCCAGCCTGGGCTATATAGTGAATTCAAGGCCAGCCTGAACTACATAGCAAGATCCTATCTCAAAAACAAACCCAAAAAGCCCAGCCTGAGCAGTTTAGTGACTTAGTGAGACACTGTCTCAATTTAAAAAGGCTGAGTACTGGGAATGTAGCTCAGTGTAGACACCTGGGTTGGATTCCCAGTTGGCAGGGGGTGCAGCGGATATGTTTTATAGACAGTACCCAAACTGCACCGAAGATAAACATCTTTCAAATCTATCTTCATCTGTACCTCCATTTATTCCTCCCATTCCTGCACTATTCCAAACCACTCTATACAGTGTTACAAGTTTTTCCTACTAATCACAAAATCTCTGTCATACTAAAAAATTTTAATGGTGGTCCCATTGATTTTTTGAGTCATGATCCTGGCCTACTTTTCAGTTATTGTGCTGTCCACACTTTGTCCTCACCCCACTGGATGTTTTACTGATTGTGATCCAAACATATCTTGTATTCCCACCATGACTGTTCATCAGCCTACTCTACCAAAAAACGTCTGTTCATGCTTCTGAAACCCCATTCAAATGTCACAGCCTCCTTCAGGAAGCCTTCCTGACTTCCATAAGCAACAATTATCTCTCCCAGCCCGTATCCCTAAAGCACTGTCTGTCTACCACTCTGCCTGACTTCACCACATAGCGTGCTGTACTCAGTATGATCTGCATCTCTTCCCAAACAAATCTGTCAGCTTCTCAAAGAGATCTCATTCTTGTGAATCTCTGTATCATCAGGTCCCATCATGGCACCATGTCTACTAACTGCTTAAAGAATGTATCAGAAATGAAAAACATTACTATTTCCATGGTGCTTTCAGCCCAAAGTGTTATAATCAGACCACTGAAATTGGTGGAAGTAAACTGAACTTCTCTAGGCATCGCTATCCCACACCTGTCCCAATGAACAATATTCAACCACACTCAAGTTGTAATAGCTACACTGAGAAAAAATACGTGAAACAGCCCTGTGGCCATCCTCGAAAAACCTTTCTTCAGTAGGGCCTGCTAACATGGAAAAGTTCCTCAGACCATTTTACAACACTAACTGAAACTGAGACCAAAGACATCCTAGTAGAAGGATGTTAGATTACCTTCTTCCATGACTCCAATCTTATCCCTGCCAGTTCAAACTGAAAAGCAGATAACCACTGGTTGTCTGAAAAACAAGGGAGCTTCCTCCTTACTTCTCTTAAAAACAAGAAACTGACTTGCTTAGTATATTTCATTTTTAGTATTTCATAACCTCAATTCTTCATTTTTTAACAAAATTTATACCGCTAAAACCTAACAATATGACAGCATTTTCTAACATTCAGTATCATTTAGAACCCTGTTTCTCTTCCCACTTTTTCCCCTAGTAATGTGTCTTTAACAAAATGCATGCTATCAAAATCTGCTATCAACATGCATGCAACATATAGGTAAAAGGAAAAAAAATGAAAGAAAAACTGATGACTCTAAGTGCAACATTCCTTTAAGCAACAAGTATTTGCTGTGTGTTAATGCCGTGTATCAGATAAGGTCAAAGCATGGGAATTCCTGATGAATAAACAATCTTTGCCCTCTTGAAGCTTAACAGTCCAATGGAGAATGGCAGTATTCAGGTATCAGTAACTAGGTGAGCCAGGGTGGGTTGACAGATACAAGAACATGTTACAAAAAAAAAAAAGTGCAGCAAGAACAGCAGAGACAAAGCCTTGTTGTCACCACCATCTAAGCACTACTTACAGCACAGCTTTAGAAGCTTATTTGAATTCTGCGACACAACTAAATCTCAGAATAAGAAACCTTCTGGCAAATTAACACAGTTATGGAAATGTTTGCAGTTATGGGAATGCTGAACAATCTCTAATAGCTCAAAAGACAAAATACAATTAATCCCACTTGACTTTTTTCTTTAGTCCATAAAAGCAGCAAAAAAAAAAAAAAAAAAAAAAAAAAAAAAAAAAAAGAAAAGAAAAAAGAGTAACCAATATACCCATTACTTACCATGTAATAAAATCTTTTTGCAAGGGTATGTATGAATATTATCTTGGCTGCAGCTGCAGTTCCATACAGACAAACGGAGACATAGAAGTGGTTATACCATGAAAGAGATTGTCCAATAAGAGACACGAACACTGCTATGATGAGAACCGTAACAAGGCTAGTGAACCAGCTGATCAAAGTGATGCCAAGTCCACACAAAAAGTCCTTCGTGTAGTTAGCAGCTAATGAAGAGAAAACAAAAAGCTGGAAGCCACCACATTCATCAAATCCATTGCATAAACAGTAGAGTTAAAAGGGCAAATGAGGGAAAATTCACCACTGTAATTGAAAAGTACTAGAATATCCTAGTGTTGAAGATTGTTAAACACAGGCAAAAATATCAAAGAATAATATCCAAGGGACATTTATTGAGCAAATGGGTAGTTTTCATCTTCATCAAATTTGAAATACTTACTGTATCAAAATATTAGCAAGGATAGAAGGCAAAGTTCCACATAAAATTTTGCTAACAGAAGTTAACAAGAAAATACAGACATGGAGAAAATAGCGAGTGATGACGAATTATTTAAATTAGTGCTAAATATTTTATTTTGTTACAGCACGTGACAATATAAGAGTCTAAAAGACATAGAGTCGAAACACTTCAGTCAGAAGGGACCAATTTAACCAAAAGCAGTTCATTCATACTTCAAAACAGTGTGCAACTGGTCTATAAAATGGAAGACTTTCTTTTTTTTGAGACAGGGTCTCACTAGTTCAGACTGGCCTTGAACTATGTAGCCCAGGCTGGCCTTGAACTCACAGCAATTCTCCTGCCTCATCCTCCCCAGTGCTGAAGTTACAGGTGTGCACCAACATATCCAGCAGGAAAGACTTTCTAATGGGACTTCATTAAAAGTCAGTCTATACAAACCATCTTTCATTGCTTCCTATCTGGTATTTCTATGAAGTTCATAAAATTGTCTACTCACAAAGCCTAAAAGTATAAGGGGACATCAATTTAATATTTATTTAAGATTTTTTTTACAATATACATCAACATTGTTTTCTTAAGATTTTTAACTACCTGGGAAGATGTAAGCACAATGACTAAAAAATTTCAAGCAAATCCTATACCCATGCCAGTAGTTGCAGCTTTAAAGGAAAATACTTACTCTTATGTTTAGGCTGCAACAGTTTTTTGCCCAGGTACAAAACAACGGCCATCACCACCATGTAGTTTATTATCGAGCCAACACGACAGGGGTAAGCAATGACAAACAGGCCAAGCACATCAAAGAAGACCATTTTTCCATGTCGATACTCAGAAGAAAAAGCCAGCATATCAGATGTAGCTAAATACTTAAGAACTGCTAAAATGTTGTCACCTATTAGTAAAGGAAAATAACAAAGCTGAATAAATTATTTCAATGTGATTTACATGTAGAACTATATAAAGTAAAAACAAACCATCTATTATTTGAATAAACAAACAGTTGGGAAGGACATGAATAAGCAAAGCTTCCTGCCATCCCTCTGTTCTCCCCTACTTTTCTTACTATTTCTCAAAATCCATGCTCCCTGTTCCATTTCCTCCTCATTTAAAGCTCAGCCTTTCCTGTTAGAACCATTCTCTATGATCAACTGTACAACCTAATGATTCTATCTTAGTCTCCATTCATTTAATATATATTAACTGTACCATATGTTATTCCAGATACCGGAAATTCACTGGAGAACCAAGAGACACAAATCACTCATGAAGTTCAGAGACACAGAACCAGCTGTTACAAGTGTGTTAATAAGAAGAGGTTCAGCTGTGAAAGACTAATGAAGTTTAGGAAGTCAGGGATGCATCCCCGAGGAAATGACATTTACAGCCAAACAATGTATATAGGAGCTACATACAACGGGGAGATGGTCCAGACTGAGAACTACGCAGATGAGGCCCTGAGGAGAAAAAGTTCCAAATATAGGGAAAAGTCCTGAAGGAGGAGAGAGAGTATTCAGCAATGAAGCTGGAGAAGCAAGGAGTCACAGGCAAAACCTGATACAAGAGTCCACAGTAAATAGTTGTTATATCAATCAGTCAATGATTGCATTTAAAATTTTTTTTTGTTTTAGTTATTTTTGAGACAGGGTTTCACTATATTGCCCAGGCTGGCCCCAAACTCCTGGGCTGACATTTTCTGCTGCCTCTGCCTCCAGAGTAGCCAGGACTACAGGCATGCGCTACCACACCTGGCTTCATTTAAACTGCAAGAACAGTAAGACTTGAATGATTTGCACTTCTTCCTGCTGCTCATCCTTAACTTTCTCTTTTTATTAACTTGAGACACCACATTCTCACCACCAGATCTCTTTCACTGGCTTCTGTCTGTTTAAAATGTATTTCTTCATTTCAGTTGCCCATTTTTGGATTGGGTCTTTAAATTTGGGAGGTTTGATTTTTTTGAGTTCTTTATATATTCTAGATGTTAGACCTTTGTCTGATGGATAGCTAGTAAAAATTTTTTCCCCACTCCATGGTTTTTCGTCCTGCTCTATTGGTGATTTCTTTTGTTGTGCAAAAGCTTTTTAATAGCATGTGGTCCCAAGCACTGATTCTTTGTATTGTTTCCCGTGCGGTCTGGGTTCTGTCCATGAATTTTTTCCCAACCCCTATGTCTTCAAGGGTTCTTCCTATTCTATTCTCCAGTAAATTTAGTGTTTCTGTTTTAATGTTTAGATCTTTGACCCACTTCAATCTCAGTTTAGTGCATGGTGAAAGCCATGCATCTAGTTTTAGTTTTCGGCATGTGGCAAGCCAATCTGTCCAGCACCATTTGTTAAAGAGGCTATCTTTCTTCCAGTGAGGGTGTTTGGCTCCTTTGTCAAAGATGAGGTATTTGAGTGCATTTGGAGATATATGCACAACCATGTTTATAGCAGTGCAGTCTGTAATAGCTAGGTCTTGGAAACAGCCCAAATGCCCAACGACCAATGAATGGCTAAAGAAGATGTGGCTTTTCTACACAATGGAGTACTACACTGCCATAAAGAAGGATAAACTAGAGTCATTTGTATGTAAATGGACGTTCCTTGAGAATATACTACTAAGCAAAATAAACCAGACACTCATGAGCACACATGGAATCGTTTCTCTGATATGAGAAACCATAACTGTAAATAAGGACAAAGCAGTGTAACGGATATTATATAAAAGGAAGATAATATAAAAAGGAGAGGAGTACCAGAAAGAGGGAAGGGGGAAAAACAGGAAGGGAAAAAAAGGAAAGAAAAGGGAAAGGGAAATCATGGAGAATTGTAAATAAACCTGCTGTAAATAGGGATGGAGGGAACAGAAGGGAGGGGAGGGTAGGGGGGGAGAACCAAGAGACACCATGTACAGGTACAAAACAAACATGTTAAATGTGATCAATATATGGACAATGTACCAATACATGTTCTTGGTTAAAAAATAAAAATAAATAAATAAATAAATAAAATGTATTTCTTTCAAAGCTCAGTCTTAATCCTCTACTTTTGCTTCAGTCTTCCAGAAAACTATCCATTCTGTAGTCTGGTACTATTTTCTCGACACCTTTAATTGCAAAACCCACATGCCCTGTTTTGCCAAGAGCTCTAACGTCACACTGCTTTTCTTCAGGCTGGCTTATAGACCCTTGTATCTTCCACACCTGACAGAACATCAGTCTGGTTCCCCTCCCTACTGACACCCTGAATGAGGGTCACCTTATCCCACTGCCCACCAGTCAACGGCATCCCTTTTCCCTAATCAGCGAGACTTTATACTTTCATCTTTGTTGCTATCCTTTTGATTTGTCCCACCTGTCAACTCTTCCTGAATTTACATTCAAAATGCATCTAATTTTCCTTTGCTCCTTTCTGTTTCTACCCACTGTCAACACCAATCTAGGTTCTCTTTAGTCTACATATAAATTGCTGTCAGGACGGCCCTGACTCCTGGCTCGCTCCTCCACACTACCCACTCCACACTGTATCACCAGCCCAACATTTAAAAGCATTTCATGCATTCATTCATGGATTCGGTCAGACCTTCAAAGAGTCCTTATTTCTTCAGTATCTTCTTGCTGATTTTTAAAACCTTCTATAATCTTTTCTCCCTCAGACACTTCTACCTTACTTTCCTCTATTTCTGAAAATACTACTTCCATTGTAGTCTTACAGCATACTCACAAAAAGCCACCTACAAACTCATTCTTCTCATGCTGTGCTCTAACTTGGAATGTCTTCTTTCCTCCACAGGCCAAATCCTACCAAATCATTAAGGTTATCACATTTGCCTCCTTTGACTTTTCTGGAACACACTGGAAAGCACTTTAACTCCCTCTCCTGTAAGTTCTCACCTGCTCCCACTATACTATCCAACAATGGATCCATGTAACTGTTCTCTGCACCAAGCAACCTTCCCACACTGGTGTTCTACTACTACCTCCCATTTACAGCTTCAGCTATACTATTACTGTTCAGCAATCCTACCACAAACCTGGGTAACTCCCTTTCCAAATCCTAACAGTGAATATGGACATGTTCTGAACTGCTAAACTAGACAGAACTAAAATTTAAGCCCTCATCTCTCAAACTCCAAATCCCTAACTCATTTCACCACATAGCGCCACTCTAATGCACTGGCTGCAGAATCTGTATGCATTTATAGGTCATACCTAATATTTCCTTTTATAGTATAAAAGTCAAACTTAAAATACCAACCTGCTCTCTGAATGGAATCTGTTAAAATTCTGTCTGCTGTGTCATACTTGGTGTGATAAATGTATCCATTCTCAATAAAAGCTAAGTCTATTCCTAAAACACATGAAACAAAAGTCATTTTGCTTTGAAGATCAACCTTGCTTTAGGCCTTTTCAGTGGTACCTCGGTTCACGAACTTGATTCTTTCCACTATTCTGGTCGCAAAACAAATTGGACAACAATCAAATCAAATTCAACAGCCAGGTTCAATGTTGACCTTATGGGGAAATCTGATTCCGTTCTCATTCAGTTCAGTTTGCAACCAGAATCATGGAGAGAACTGAGTTCATGACCCAAGGTACTACTGTATTAAATTCCTAAAAATACAAAATGTCAAAGAAGTAGGATGAATGCTTTGTCATATTTATGAATGAATAAATTCTCTTCCATAGTCTCATAAAATCTATGATACATAATTCAATATAGAATGAGGAAGTATGCCATTCCACAGACATCATAAGTTACACAAATGAGTTTGTGTGGTCATCAAAACTTTGCCATTTGGGGCTAGGAATTTAGCTCAGTGATGGAGTGCTTGCCTAGCAAGTGCAAGGCCCTGAGTTTGATCTCCAGCACCAACCCCAACTGCCCCCCCCAAAAAAAAACTTTGCCATCTAGGTAGGGCTGAGGGATGTAGCTCAGTGGTAGAGGCTTTGCCTAGCATGCATGAAGTACTGGGTTCCATTCCCAGTGACACAAAAAGGAAAAACACCTTTGCCATCTATATCCTTGCCAAGCCACAGCCAAATTTTAGCTTCACCTATGCCAGTGGTGGTGAACCTATGGCACACGTGTTATTGTGCCATGTTAAGGTAGAGTTGTTTTTTCTGAACTAAAACCTCAGTATTCAGGTATAATTGCAGTGTTGGCACTTTGTGATAAGTAAGCAGGTTTTGAGTTGCAGTTTGGCACTCAGTCAATAAAAGGTTCGCCATCACTGACTTAAGCTATATAAGTCACCAAAGGAGTTGGTGAAGCAAGACAATAGTGCAAGTCAAAGGCCCCAAGCAGATCCTGTTACCATATTTAGAAAGAAAGTATTTATTTTTCTCTATTCTGTCACATTATGAGACAAGAAGATATATTCTAGAGGAGGCAAACATCATAACAGCATGCAGTAAAAAAAGAAATTAAGAACTCTAGTGAGTCACAAAGGATAGTTCTCATGTAAAGAATGTATTCTCAGAAAATGCTGTTTACTCACAAACTTTACAGTAGTTAATCCCACTTTTGATAAGTCAATATTGTGTAATAGCCTATAACCACTGACAAAGTACCTGGAATATTCCCAAAATCTCTGTAGATACGGAAGTCAGTTTCTGAAGGAATGATTCCACTCTGAAAAACCTCCTGAGCCACCACAGAAGCAAAAGGGTGTTTAGCTGCTGAAACATAAGCTTGAATCAACCAAGGATTCTCAGGACCTGAAATGAAACATGACAACACAATACAGAGTGAACCTCCAAATGTTTTTAACATACACTACTAACTGTCTTTTCTTCGTGGTAGTCGTGCTGGAACCCAGGGCCCAGCACATGCTAAGAGGCACTCTGTTACTGAGCTACATCCCCAGCCCCAACACTTATTTTTTTTAACATTCCAAAAGTACTGACAGCGGTGGGTTTTAGAGATGTAGTCGAAATTAATTTCTTAATCCCTTTTTCTGTATTTTTCAACACTTTTATATATGTGTATGACTTTTAAAATGAAAAATAACATTATAAAGATAAAACTATAACAGCAACTACAAAAAGTTTAAATCTGAAAACAAAAACAAAAAAATCTGTAAGTCTATCATCCTAATTACTATCAATTTCACATCAATTTTCTTACATATATACAATCACATGCATATAGCTATAGTCAAAGGGTGTACTATGTACATTGCTCCTCTCTTTACATTATATTAAATGTATTTTCCTATGGTTGCTAAATACAATAATCATTTTAATAACATTTTGTTGAATATACCATTAAATTCCTTACTATGGTTTAAAATTTATAATTAATAATTTTGTACTCGTATCTTCATTCATAAACAGCTTTTCTTCAAAATTGGAAATTTCTTAAGGATAATAGGATAAATTGCATTACTGTTCCAAATTATTTTTTAGAAGGATTATCTCATTCCTGCTCTAGCCACATAAATTGTGATGCCTCCCTGTAGAATCAGTAAATACTCTTCCTCACACAGTTAATTACAGGGCTGGCCATAAGACTTGCCTGGACCACTGGGCTGTGAGCAGGAATGATGTGACCCTCAACCCACCAAACTTTTAAAAGCCATTCCTTGACTTTGGCCTTGCAGTCAATAACCCCTGACAGGGGGATTTCCTTAATCCCACATTCCAGAATGAATCAGACATCTGGAACACGATAATCAAGGAGTATGACTGCAGTTATTCAGGAACCAAAATGTGACATAAGCAAGAAATAAGCCTGCGATTCTAGGATTGTATGTTATAGCAAAAATTAACAATAAAATTGACTAATGTAACAGATCAAGTAACTGCATTTCAGGGAATCTAAGAATATTTTTATAACTTTATAAACAAATTATCAAATTGCTTTCCAATGTTGAGAGAGAGAGAGAGAGAGAGACCAACCAAAAAGGGTTGAAAGGGCGTTACAGCAATAAACACACAGGAGATTCAAATACTGCAGTGAAGAACCATAGACTAGTTTTGTTTTTCCAGTGTTAAGGAATGAGGCCAGGGCACCACACATAATGGGTAAGTGGTTTACCACTAAGCTACATCCCCAGCCCTTAGACACTGATTTAAAATACTATGATTAATATACTTAAAAATACAAAGAATAAGGGATGGAATATACAGAAATGTGTATAAGAGATATATGGGATACAATGAAAAGGTCTAACGTAAGATTAATTGCTGTCCCAGGAGAACAGGAGACAGATGCAGTGAAAGCAATGTTTAAAGAGGTAATGATGGGGAGAAGTTGGAGCGCGAGCTGCGGAGCTGCAAGCGGCAGGTGCGGGAGATCGAGAAGCTGCTGCATCACACGGAGCGGCTGTACCAGAGCGCCGAGAGCAACAACCAGGAGCTCCGCACGCAGGTGGAAGAACTCAGTAAAATACTCCACTGTGGGAGAAATGAAGATAATAAAAAGTCTGACGTAGAAGTACAAACAGAAAACCATGCTTCTTGGTCAAGTTCAGATTATTATTATCAGACGTACTATAATGATGATGATCTTCCAGATAAAGAGACTGAACTTTCAGTTCAGCAATGTCAGTATACCGAAGCACCTACTTTTAATTCTAAAGAGCAGTCACAAGTAGAAAGTGATCCCTGTACCAGTACTGATGTAACAGGAAATGTGACATGTGGACAAGAGGATCATTTCATCTCAGATTCACAGGAGCCAGAGTCTGCATTAGCAACAGAAGGCGCATCCTCAGAAGGTTCATCGCTAGCCGAAAGCTTGAGAGCCGCCGCAGAAGCCGCTGTGTCCCAGACTGGATTTAGTTACGATGAGAATACTGGATTGTATTTCGACCACAGCACTGGTTTCTATTACGATTCCGAAAATCAACTATATTATGATCCTTCCACTGGGATTTATTACTATTGCGATGTGGAAAGTGGGCGATATCAATTTCATTCTCGAGTAGATTTGCAGCCTTATCAGACTACTACAAAACAAAGTAAAGATAAAAAAATGAAGAAGAAAAGAAAGGACCCAGATTGTTCTTCAACAAATGAAGAAAAGGATTTGAATTCTGAAAACCAAAAAGCCTCCCGTGTTGACTATTTAAACTGCAGTGAGGGAGAAAATTGTGCAAATGTGAAAAAGAAGGTCAAAATAGACAGCATAGAATCTCCCGTTAATGAGAGCATCTCTAATCCAGCCTCCTTTAAAGATGAGAAACTCATAGAGAGTGATAGTGAGCTGGAAGAAGGTGAAATCACAGACTCTCAGA
>PVJO010016321.1:0-42377 GCA_004026905.1 Hystrix cristata
GATGTTGGAGAGAACTGGATTTCTTACACCCTCGCCAGCTCTGGATGTTCCACACGTTTTTCCATTTTTGCCAATCTGATGGGTAAAAAATAGTATCTCATTGTCCTCATTTACATTTCCCTGACAAGCGGGGCTGAGCGTCTTTTCATATGTTTATTGGCCATTTGCATTTCTGCTTCTAGGACTGCAGCTCTGTTGTCCCACGTGGTTCCTGGGTTAGGGGACCTTTCTCTTATTAATTTGAAGGATTGGTTTTTATGTTAAGGACATTAACCCTTTATTAATTATACACTTGCAAATATTTATTTGTTTACGGTGTGCTTTGCTATGGCTCTACTTTTGGTGAAAAACTATTCAATTTCTGCCCCCAGGTACTTGCTAAGGATACCACTAAGACTGTTTTTGGACTCTTCTTAGACTGTCAGCTGTGAAAAACAATGTATATGGAGCTTTGTTTAAAGCAATGGTTTGTGCCAGGTGTGGGGGTGTATGCCTGTTATTCCAGCACTCCGGAGGCTGAGGCAGGAGGATCGCTGCCAGTGTGAGGCCACCCTAGGCAATATAGGAAGTTCAAGGGCAGCCTGCACTATATAGTGAGGCCCTGTCTCCAAAAATAAAGTAAAAAAATAAAGCAGTGGCTTGTAAAAATTTTCTAATTCCAGGTAATAACACCACCTCCCCCAACAGGTTCTTACTTAGGTGAAAAGAGAAATTGTCATACCTGGATTGAGGTTGGGGACACTCTCCTCTGCCTCCCAAGGCCCCTCTTGCCCCTCCCTAGCCACCTCTTGAGTCTCTAAGAACTGCTAGTGCTCTGTGGAACCTAGTTTGAGAATCCTGATTTAGAGGCTGGATTGAAGATTTAATCACGGTTTTCTATGGCACCTTCTATAGAATACCAAGTAGGATTTTAACAAATGAAGAAAAGATTCCAGGACCGTTTTCTGGCCTGCCAAAATGAGGCCGGCCTTCCCTTTTCAGACTAGATGTACTCGGATTCTTTTGAGATGAAAATGTTCGTGTACCAAGAGACAGGAAGAGGACAAAGAGTAACAGACACTCTTTATTTCTTTTCATCTGCGATGCCAAAACAAATAGACAGTGCCCTGCTGCTCCCAGCCATCCGCAGAAGGTGGCTGTCTGTGACAAGTGGAGTCCCTCAGTGATGCACTTGTGGATAATGGGGGGAGGGGGCCTTGTCTGACCTCGGCAGAGGTGACCAGCAAGGATCATCCACCCCTTTCTGTTGTCTTGTGGCGCTGCTCAGACCTATATAAAAGAAGACACGGTAGGGATTTCAAAGAAAGATGCTTTGAACAGGCAGTTTGCAGGTCCAATTTGTCTTCTTTGCCAGGTCACCCCAGGAAAAGACCGAGAGATTTCCACCCGGAAGCTGCAGCTCCCAGCTCTTCTTATGAGAACGGGAACCTCACTGATATCTTGGATATCAATTTTATCCGTTAGTTTAACACACTTTCCTGCCTTTGTTTCCATTTCCCATCTTCTTGTTTTAATACCTTATTTTATGGTGTTGATCCATGTATATTGGTTCCCTCCTAATCCTGAAATATACTGGGGCATGATAATAAAATAGATACACCGCCCTCACAGTCTCCGACTAGCATATATTAAGTGCCTTCTTCTGTGTCTTGGGGAATGAGAAACCATCCAGCAATACTCCTTGTTCCTGAAAGACTTACAGACCTAATGGCACAAATGTAACAAAATTCCCATAATAAGCCGGGTGTGATAGTGCTCGCCTGTAATTCCAGCACTCTCGGAGGCTGAGGCAGGAGGATCTCAGGTGCGAACCTAGCCTGGGAAACTCAGGGAGACCCTGTCTCAAAATAAAACTTAAAAAGGGTAGAAGGATATAGCTCACTATGAAGAACCTGGGTTCAGTCCTCACTACCAGATAATAATTAATAATAATAAATTGCCAAAATCAGTGGGCATCAGTAAGGGAGAGACAGACGGTGCCTAGACAATGGTTTAGATCCTTCTGGCATCAATATCTGGACAGCTGAGCGAGGTATCAGATGATTGAGCAGGTCAGAGAGAGGACACCCCCAAGACTGGCCCGAATTTTGATGAGCAAAGTAAATGTTGTTTTGTTTTGTTTGGAGACAGGGTCTTGCTATGTAGTTCAGGCTGGCTTTGAACTCACTACATAGCCCAGGCTGGCCTCGAGCTCACAATGATCCTCCTGCCTCAGCCTCCAAGTGCTGGGATCATAGGCATGTGCCACCACACCTGGCCATGTATTAAACTAAAAAGAAAAGGAAGAAAGTGCTCTGAGGGCCTGAAAGGGCACCCCGCGGCGGGAGAGCGGAGCTGGGATGAGGGTGGCAAAGCTGCTGTGCGCAGCTAGGTGAGGCTAGAGGCTCTGGCTGGCGACTTGAAGGGACCCGCGAGAGTCCCTGTGTTTTGACGGCGGCGGGCCTCTGAGGTTGTGATCCACAAAAAATGGGGTCATGTGTCCCTTTAAGACCCTTGCGGTCCCTAGATGTCCCCGGAGGGTTTTCCTACTCCCCAGATCTCTTTCCCACCACGGACAGGACAAGCTTCAAAACTCTCTTCCCTCCTCTGAGTACTTGGGGCTCCACTTCCTTCTCTCCCTGCTGCCTTTCAGTCCCAGCTTCAGAAGGCCATCAGCAAGATACAGCCACGCTTTGGTTTCACAGCCTTATTTTAGCCTTTTCTCAAGTTACCAGGAAAGTACCATGAAAAGAAAAAGCCCACAAGGCGCAAAAGGACGCCTTTCTAAGTTGAGCCAGAGAGGCGGGAGCCGGAAGGCTGAAGAAAGACGCTGGCTGTGGAGCGGGATGTGCTTTTACTTGACTATAATTTCAATTTGGATCTTGATTGTGTACAAACAGCATCTGTCAACACTTGAGGCTCCTGGAGCCTGGCACCTTTGAAGACATTAATTAGACTACAAGTCAGAGGCTTTCTTTTCTCCTCCCTCCCTCCCTTCCTCCCTCTCTCTCTCTCTCCCTCTCTCTCTCTCTCCCTCTCCCTCTCCCTCTCTCTCTCTCTCCTGTCGTACTCTTCCTTCCCTCTCCTTTTCCATTTTGCTTTTTTCCCCAAATTCTCCTCAAAGTGCACCAGTCTAGCTTTATCCTACAGGCTGGAATTCCATTCTTGATTTTATCACTGATCCATAGTTCCCTGTATTGGACCTCAGCTTTCTGCCTCTGAAATGGGTATGACTGTACAAGAAAATAATGTTTGTGGAAACTTTAAGGACCTCAGGAGCCGGATTTGTAGGTTTTACACACACACACACACACACACTCACATCTGGTTAGCCTCTGGGCAGAGCAGGAACAGCAGAATTCCCCAGAACGATATAAGCAGAGAACTTCTCTGCTCTTCCCTGCCAGTAGCTTTATCTGGATATTTGGCTGGGTGAAGCTGCTTAAGAAATTAGCCCGCAGCCACCTCACTCCGGCCACTCCTAAAACACAAGGAGCTGCCAACCCGCTAGCGGGGCCAGGGAATGGCCGCTTTGGTTCTTGTTCTGTGCGCGGGACACAGGTCCAAGCTCGCTCTTCACCCCAGGCTGGTTTGATTCGTGGGAAGCCTTCCTTAAACATCGGCAGACCCAGAGAATCTGTGCCCAGTGAGCCCAAAACCGGTGTTTCTGGCCTGATGAAAAGTTTCTGTTGCCTCCTCGTCCACAGGCAGGGTTGCTGGGGAGGAGTCTGCATGGCAGGCAAGGCAAGAGGGCAGGGGACAAGGAATCTGTGTGGTCTAGATGCGAAATAGCAAAAAAAAAAAAAAAAAAAAAAAAAAAAAAAAAAAAAAAAAAAATGGAAGAAGAAGCTGGGCGTAGTGGCACCAGCCTGTAATGCCAGCAATCTGGGAGGCTGAGGCAGGAAAATTTTAAATTCAAGCCCAATGTGGGCAATCTAGCAACTTAGTGAGACCCTGACTCAGAAACATAAAAAATAAATAAAAGGGCTGGGGATGTAGCTCAGTGAGAAGGCCCTGAGTTCAATGCCACGCTTAGTTTGAAAAAAAAAAAGTAAAACCCCAGATGGCTGCACCTCAGATAGCTCACAGTTCAAAGGCCATCCCTACTTAAAGATTCTGTGTTCCAGCAAACACCTTGTGGCGTGTCTGTTGTTTCTAGCCTGCTATGCGTCCAGCCTCCTTTCTTCTGGAAAGAGCAAGTAGCCCAGGTTACCTGGGGGCTCTGTCTGCCCACTGCACAGCTTCACTGGAAGGCCTCGCCCTCCGCTGGCAGGGAGGTAAGCTCAGGATCAAGCCCGCGCCAGACACAGTCTCTCAGAGATTCAAAGGACTCTCTGGACTTGGAGCTAATTCATGTAGGCGTCTGTGCCCCAGAGAGACAGGCTCTTAGTTTCCTGGGTCTCCAGGGCTGCTCCGGTCCCTGCCCATTTTGAGGACTGTTCTTTGGCTGTGACTTCTATCTTGTGAAATGTCCCTAGGCGCTTCCAACACTTCCTCCTCCTCCTTTCCTTCCTCCTTTGCCTTCTCCTCCTCCTCCTCCTCTTTGCTTCTTTGCCTCCTCCTCCTCCTCCCTCTCATTTATTTACTTGTTGGTTTTTTGAGACAGGGTCTCCTGATGTAGTTCATGCTGGCCTTGAACTCATTACGTAGCACAGGCCAGCCTCAAACTGCCTCAGCCTCCCGAGTGCTGGGATTCCAGGTGTGTGCCACCATACCTGGCATGCTGCTTCTTTTTTGCTTAAGTTAGCCAGGGTCAACTTCTTTCTCTGGCCGCAATGAAGTAACTTGTACCAGACTTGTTTTCCAGCTGAACACAAATATAAGAAACAGTTGTTTTCCAGCTGGACAAAATAAGAAACAACTGTTTTCAGACAGTGCAGGGCAAGGGCAGCACTGGGCTGCGAGCCCCAGAGAGGGAGGCGAATGAAGTGAGTCCAGGACAATGCTGGCTCTCTCCTGAAAGGATTGTTAGGTTGTGGCACAGAGACGAGGGCCTGAGGCGGAGCGTGGTGGCCTCTCTGAGTGATGGAGATGTACGGCGATAGGTAGAGGTTGAGAGGCTGGGACTCATGAGGCCAAGTCCCAGAGAAGGTGTTACATGGATAAATGGTGCCAGGAACCCACACAGGGGACCGCTGGAGTCACTGGCTGGATACTAAGTTGCTCAGGCATTGGGTGAAATGCTATCAGGCTGGCAGAGAACCGCTGCTGGGGAGTGTATTACTATGAGCTGAATGATTCCAAACACACTCTGGACCTGGGGGACATTCAAGTTTTAGCAACCCAGGATGGGAATAATTTGTCGAACATTCAAGGCACTCATTAGAGACTGCAGGGATCCTGCACCTTAGTAGTAAGGCCAAAACAGTCTTACAAGAAAGACCTTTCCAGACCCAGCACAATGAAGCTTAAAAACAAGCTGCCGAAAACTCATGCTGATCCATAAGTAACTTAACTGTGTGCCAAAATAAACTTCGAGGGAAAATAAGGACAGTAAGTATTCAAGGATGTAACATTTACAATGTCTAGCACCCAATGAAAAAATCTCTAGACACCTGGAGAAGCAGGGAAATGTGACTCGCTGCTATGAGAAATATCATCAACATAAACAGGCCCCAAAGGACAAGGATGACATTAATAGACAATGACTTTAGGGTAGCTATTAAAAATATGGTCAAAGATGTAAAGAAGGACACAAACACGGTGAGAAGCTGAAGAGAATTTGTTAGCACCACAATCTAACCAAATGAGCTAACCAGCCACCGAGAAGCTGAAGATATTTTTAAAAGAACTGCACAGAACTTCTAGTGGGAAAAATAGATACACAAGATGAAAATTCACTAGATGAGTTTCATAGCATATTAATAACTACAGAAGAAAAAAAGGAGTAGCTGTAAAGACATAATAATGGAAATTATTCAGACCAAAGAACTGTGAGAAAAAAGACTGAAAGAGATAGCAGAGCACCCAGCAACAATATCAGGTAGATTACCCTACAGGTGCTTGCAGTCCTGTTAGGAGAGGCAGGGAAAAAAAGAAAAGAAAAAGAATAATGGCAGAAAATGTTCCAAATTTGGTACATAAAAGCTACACAGACCCCAGAAGCCCAACAAATCTCAGTCAAGGTAAACAGAAAGAAAAGGACATCAAGACCTATCATAACCAAATCTCTTAAAACTACCAATAAAAAGAAAATTTTAGAAAGCAGTTCAGGTGGAAAAGGCATTACAGATTAAGCACAAAGGTAAGGATTATCACGGATTTCTTCTAGAAATGTTGCAACTCAGGGTGGGATTTATTCAAAGCAATTCTTTCTCAGGCTGAGGAAGACCATACCAGATGGAAACTCAGATCTATACGAGAAATGACAAGTGCCAGAAATCATAAATATGTGCGTAAATAAAAAAGGGTTTAGTATTCTTGTTTTGTTAAAATGTCTTCAAGTTATTCAGAGTCAGACTCCCCTGGCATTTCAGAGTCTGGAATCGAGATGTAGAAACAAGGAGCTATATGGCATTTCAGATACCATTTTGTCTCAGCGGCGTGTCTGACAAAATGCTAGCATTCATTAGTTACAAACAGCAGATATGTGGTTAATTGGCACACTTACTTCTGTGCTCTTATATATTTAAAAGTTTAAAACCATAACAAGTCTCTTCTTGTAATGATGAGCCACTCAAAATCTTGAGGTTTATATAAGTTTTCTAAGGTTTGCACTAACCACATGACCATTCCACTTTCCCTGGGCCAGGATCCTTCAAACCCTGAAACTAAGTTTCTCTCTCCCTCAACCTCCCTCAACCTCCCTCAACCTCCCTCTCTCTCCCTCTCTCCATTTCTCCCTCCCTCTCTGTCTCTTTCTCTCCAGTGCTACGGATGGAACCCAGGACCTTTCAGGGCCTTTGCACTGAGCTACAACCCCAGCCCTGTTAAAATTATTTTTTTAAACTTTGAGACAAGGTGTCATGGTGTCGCTAAGTTGCCCAGGCTAGACTTCAACTTGTGATCTTCCTGATTCAGCCTCCCAGAGTGCTGGGAGTATAGGCATGTGCTAACACGCACCACCATGGTTGGCTTCACAGCCTGAAACTTTTGGAGCGCTGACGTGAGGCTCCAAATGTTTGAGTTTTGCAGGATTTCAGATTTCACATTTTCAGATTAGGAATTCCGATGGGCAAAGTGCATATGGATGTTCTCAATTCTAAAAAGAAAAATTCTAAATCTGAAACACTTCCGGTCCCACGCGTTTCACCCTAGGGATATTCAGCCTGGGTGCTTGAATGCAAGTGATTAAGTCCCTCTGAGCATCTGCTTCTTCTCTCACCAAATGGGAACGAGAAGGTGCCCGCCCCCTTGAGTTGCTGAGATTGTTGCCCAAGAGTCTGTGTGAATCAGGGTGCCTTTGTTTACAAGCGACCAACTCAGACTCTCCTAAGCATGAAGAAGTTGATTGTCTCCTGGAGCTGGGAAGTTGGATGTATGGACAGGTGCAGGTACTACTTGATCCAGGGACTCCAGAAATATTTTTGGGACACTCCTTGTATCCTTTATTTCTGCTTTCTGTGGTTTTGCGTCATTCCTGGGTAGTAACATCCCCAGCAGTTCCAGCTTGTAACCTACCACAAAGCAGAACCAAGAAAAGCAAGTTTCCCCTCCCCAGTAGTTTGGACAACTCCAATTCACTCGGAACGACGCATCCTGGATTAAACATCTGCCCCTGAACTGAGAAGCCCCGTCTCTGTTGGCCAGGCCTGGGTCACGTTGGTCCCCGGGAACGCTGGCTAGGCCTGGATCATGTACCTACCCCTGGAACAAAGAGAGGGAAGAGAGCTGGTCTCTCAACAAAGATGGTGGCATAGATGCTGACCTGACAAACAGACACTTGCTACATGCGTGTAAAGCACTGGGCAGTAAGAGCTGCACATACAGCCCCACCCACATGCGGCCTGGCACGTACTAACTCTGTAAGCGTGTGAGTGAGCCTTTCTTACTATACCCATTAAGAGAATTGAGGACCAGAGGGGTTGAATACTTTATCCCAGGCCACACACCTGGTGAACCACAAAGCCAAGACCCAAACCCAGAGCCTGTTTTCTAAGACACGCCCTCACCTGCCTCAGGGAGTGGTGACTGGGTAATAGATCAGCCAGGGGTCCAGGCTCCTCCCCAATGCTAAGAGCAGCCATGCCTCATGGCACATGCCTGTAATACCAGCACTCTAGGAGGCTGAGGCAGGAAGGTCACAAGTTCTAGCCCAGCCTGGGCAACTTAGTGACTTAGCAAGACCCTCTTTCAAATTTAAAAATTAAAGAAGGGCTAAGAATATGACTCACTATGAAGGCTCTGGGTATAATTCTCAGTACTAGGGGAAAAAACTGACTGGCTGGGGAAGTGGCTCCGTGGTAGAGTGCTTGTAAAATCCCGAGCATGCCCAAGGCATCATCAGCTTGCTTGCTAGCGATGACCAAGTTCAGGGGAAAAGGAACCACAAGGTCTATGCACACAAGATGCTGAGATGTCAAATAAAATTTAAAAAAAATAGATGCTGAGATGTCTCCAGTTTGGTCAAGGGGAAAGAGGGGGCTACAGGGAGGAGCTGGTGCTCGGATGTCAGGGTGACCCTGTTAGTTTCCCATAGAGGGTCAAATCCTTGGCGGAGCTTGGTTGGGAGTTGTGTGAATCCAGCCTCTGGCTCCGTCTTCCTCTTGGCTTTCCCTCCAAGAGTGTGTGTGTGTGTGTGTCCCTCAGCCTTCCTCTTAGTTATAAAGGCACCTGTCACTGGGTTTAGGGCCCACCTAGGGAGTCCAGGATGATCTTCCGATCTTTAAACTAATTTACACCTGCAACAACCTTTTTTCTAAACGAGGTCATGTTGGAAGTTTCCGGGTACAAAGACACGGCTTTTTTGGTTTTTGTTTTTTGGTGGAGGAGGGGTCAGCCTATTAAACCCCCCGCGGTGGAAAAGCACAACTTTGCTACATTTTGGAGCCATTTCTCGGCTAAGCAGCAAATGGTGAGAACAAGGAGCCACCCTCCGTCTCAGAGGCGTTCAGGAGCCATGGTGGAGGTTTTTATCTCTCTCTTTTTTTTTTTTTTTTGACAGCGCCTCTTCTATTGTTTCACACTTTTCTCTTTTGTTTTGAGGTTTCCTGCCCTCTTTTCTGGAAGGTGCACGATGCTCAGCTCTGTGGTTATTTTCGCCTAACAGCTGTGCTTCCGGGAGCAGCTGAGGGATTTTTCTGACTCAGCAGAACTGCGGCCCTAACTGTCTCGAAGCCATTCAAGCGCGGCTAGAAATAAAGAAGCCGTTTCTCCCCCTCCCTCCTCTTCTCACTTCCCTCCGGTGAGTACCTCGGCCCAGTCTCACAAAGCGCTGTAAAAACGCGCTTCCACCCGGTGCCCCCGGGCCTTGGCCTGGCTTCTGCACACAGAGGAGCCTGGAGAGGCCTCGGCCACGCCGGCCACCAGCCGCTTGCTTTGGGAAGGTCCCGGGCCGCTCCAGGCTCCTGGCTGGCGAGTTAGCCACAGGTGTGAGCAGCGAGAGCCGGGCCAGCAGGCCTGCTGCGCTCTCCCGGGTGTGGCCTCTGAAAGGTCCCGGCTCCGCCCGCTGCTGGGAGGCAGCCTGGCCTTCCACCCGGTGGCCCAGGGCGTCGCCTGGACTCCAGGGAGGCGCTGCAGGCCGGCTGGGAGGGGAGACGTGGGAAGGAACCCTCAGGCCGGAGAAGCAGGCTGTCTGCATGCCGGGGCCTGCAAAAGACTCACATTCTGAGGCTCTTTGCTGCTGTTCCGAGAAAGAAAGGGACAAATAAATTTAGCTCCATCCCACGCATCCTTCGCAGCTGCCTGTTGACCAAACAGAAAGAGGTCTCTATGTCACCCCGGCCGCTCAGCGTTTTCCTGATGAGCCTGCTACTGCCCTTTACAAGGGACTTTTAGAGGAAGCCTCCGAGCCGCTGAGCTTGAGGCCGCAGGAGGAGAGTCAAGTTCAAGTGCGATTTCGGGGTGCCTTTCTTTTTGCTACCCTGAAACGAGATGGCGCCTGAAAGCGTTTCCAAATGGGCTTCGGCTCCTGGAATTTCTGACACATTTCTTTGGAAGCCAGAACATGGGACGGGCTGGGGAGAATGTGGCTGGCCTGGAGTTCCCAAAGCCATTAGTTTAATGGCGCCATTTGTGGAAATAAAGAACTCGCTGACTGAGCTTGAAGTTAAAAGACCGGAACGAAATAGTGAGGAGGTCCCTGTGGGGCGGAGAGAAGCTGCGGACTTGGAGTCAGACAGACAGACCCGGCAGGTGCTATCTCTCCATCTACGGGCTGGGGGCCTCCGGGCAAGAGAGCTGCTTGCTCAGTGTAAGTGGGACGCTTGTCAGGCATGGAAGTCCCCAGGCCTCAGTCCTCAGGGGTAGAACACTGGAGATGATGCTGGGTTGTCCTGAGGAATGAGTGAAATCACATGCCGACCACGAGGGTGGCCCCGGGTTTCCCTGCCGGGTCCATCCCTTTGTCTTCTGACCAGGGCGCCCCACTCTGTCCTCCCACATTTCTCTCTCAGACCTGCGGCCAGTTTAGTCTCAGCTCCGTGAGCGAGCGGGTGCCCAGGCCAGACCGAGCAGACCTCACACACCGCTGGCCATAGTGACCACTTTCTGGATGTCCAAGGGACTCAAGCTGGGACAATCAGACCCAACTTCAGGAGCTCTTATGAAGGAGGAAATCTTTCTTCTTGGTTTCCAAGAGTCAACTTTTAAACTTGATGCTGCTGGTGGCTGTCTGTACATAAGGAGGGAAGAGCTGGCCTGAGAATGAAGCCAACACAGAGGAAAACAAACAAACAAACAAAATGGAGAGACCAAGACCTGATACCCTGTTCAGCCCCTTGATCCAACCACGCCTAAAGCCACTGTCCCTGGCACTTATCAGTTATATGAACCAATATATCCCTTCTGTGGTTTAAGTTAGCCTAAGTTAGCTTTACGTCTCTTGCAATTGGAAGAATGCCAGTAATACACCATTAAATAAATACCTTTTAAAGTCTAAATTTACCTGTGGCCCATCCAGAACCAAGAAGCAGGCAAATAACTGCTCAGCGAGAGGAAAAACACAGGAAGGAAGATGTTTTAGCGTAAGACGAATTGGACTCCCAGCTCTTCTTTAATCTCGGCGGCTCTGAGGCCCATACGTAACTTTCCCTGCAGGTTCTGGTTTCTCACCTGTGAGATGAGATAATACAATACTAACTTTGAGTTGCAGTGTATGTGGATGGTGGATTCTAAAGTCAGCTGGAAGCAAAACCTTAGGTGAAAAATCACTTAGGCCCCTCTCCTCCCAGGAAGGGTAGTGTCACAGGTCCCAGCAAGTTGTCATAGCATGATCACTTCTCCCCATGGCCATGTCCTCGGTCCCTCAGCTGAGCACTGGTGAGGGGCATACAGGGCCTCAGACCTGTATGATACAAAAAAAATTATTTTGGGGGGACTGGGTCTGACGTCCAGTGGCAGAGCCCTTACCTGGGATGCGAGGGCCCCTGGGTCCCTCTCCAGAGCTGCAAATGATGCATTTTACACTCTAGACCAATGACTCAACCCAGGGGATTTTGCTCCCACTCCTTGAGACATTTAGCAAGGCCCAGAAACACTTTTGGTTGTTGCCATTGGAGGTGAGGGTGGGTGCTTTTGGCATTTAGTGGGTGGCAGGAATGTATTCTCTAGATGGCCGACAATGCACAGGACATGGGCGCACACAAAGGAACATAAAGAAGAAAACAGCATCCCACATGTCCATGAAAAGTGAGGAACAGAAAGATAGACTCGAGGGCCCCTGGTTTCTGGAATAAAGAAAGGGCCCTCATTCTTTGTGGCAGTGTTTAACATGGACCCAAAGCTGGCTCATTTCTGCCACCTGATCTCTGTGGGGGCCCACAGCTGTCTTCTCTCCTCCCTAAAGGATGATAGGACCTTCCCCTTCTCCCTAGGACCTGCTCCTCCTCCGGCCAGGACTCTCTGCCCCTCACTGCACAGCCCCAGGGCTTCCCAGGTCTCCATCTCAGCAAACCTTCACCTCATGCCCTGAGGTGCCTTGGGTGTCCCACTGTGCATGCTGTAGGACTCCGAATCCTCCCGGCCCAGTGCAATTGCCACTGAGTGTATAGCACGGTCCCTTCCTTCTTTGCAAAATCTGGATCCTGGTACACACATTTGCAGAATCCCACTTCGCAGTTTATGCCACACACCCACCGTTTGTCAGTGCAGGGTCCCTCTCACTCCTGCTTGTATTATTTTTTTGCCTTTGTCTATCGTTACCACCTCCCACCACCTCCCACGCTCAGTGACTCCAGTATCTCCCGAGTAAATCCTTCCACACATCTAGTGTGGTTCCGTGAGCATCTATTTTAAATTTATGTCAGTGGTGTTGTGTCATCCATCTCAGTCCAGTTCCTACTTTTTCAGTTCCCACTATGTCTGTAAGATCTATCCGCGGTGACACGTGCACATCTGGTGTGTTGTCCGTCCCACCTGTCGTGTGTTATTCCGTCATCTGCACAGATCTGATCTGGTTTGTTCATCTCGCCTGGTCAAGAACACGTAGGCCACCTTCAGCTCCTTGCTTTGATGACCTTGGCTGCCACCAGCAGTGCCACACATGTTCGCTTATGACTGGATGCAGATTGTCTCCGGGCTGCACACGGAGAGAGAGGGTGCCGTGTCACAGATTGTCATGGGTTGAACTGTGTCCTCACGAAAGATCCTAACTCTAAGTACCTCAGAATGTGAGCTTGTTTAGAAATGGTCATTGCAGGTGTAATTAATTGAGATGATGCCAGACTGGGCTGGAGGGGCCAGTGTGACCAGTGTTACATGAGAGGGAAGGCAGTGTGAAGATGAAAGAGGGTCCTGCAGTGACAGAGGCAGAGAGTGGAGCGAGTGGCTGCGAGCCAAGGATCACTGAGAACTAAGGCTGCCATCTGAAGCTAGAAAGAGGCAAAGGAGGGTTCCACCCAGAGACTCAGATACAGCATGACCTTGCTGATATGAATTTCTCCAACTATATGCAACCTAGAACTTTTCTAGAATGTTCTCTCAATGATGATACTGCTAATTTGCTTCATATTCTTGTAGAGTTATACTACATCCATCCATTCATCTCCCTACCCATCCCTTTGTTCATCATCCATCCATTCATTCATCCACCTGCCCATTTTACTGCCCATCCATCCATCCATCCATTCACTACACATCTCTCCATCCATCTGCCCATCCTACTGTCTATCCATCATCCGTCCATCTATCCATCTGCCCATCCATCCGCTGTTCTACAGATCTTTACCTCAGTGCTAGCTAGTTAAGGGTCACGGCAATTAAAAAATACAAACATGTCTCCTCCTTCATGGTACTCATAACTGGTAGAGAAGTCAGGTGGTAAACTACTCATTATTTAGGTCCACATGTGCTAACCTGTGTAAACAGAAAGGCAGTGCCCATAAGCACGCGGAAGGAGAGGAGACAACGCCGAGGGTCCGGGGCTCGAGGGAGACTCCATTGCGAAGGTGACCCGATGCGGAGGCTGGGCTGGGGGTGAACAGCAGGCAGAGCTCCGTGCCGGGCACAGCGGGTGTGAGGTCTGAGGTTGGAGAGGACGCGGCGCTTGTGAGTGAGCTAAGGAAGTCTGGCCCTCTGGAGTGGAGGGAGAGCAGGAGAACAATCTGGAAGGTGTCGGGCCCGGATGTCCCTCTGGGCGAAGCCCCACGGCAGGTTAGGAGTTTGAATCGGCTCCACCACAGTGGCTCACTTTGAGGCCAGACCCCTCAGTTTGCTGACCTGGAAAAGGGCACCCGTGTCCATTCCAGGGAAGAAGCAAGGAAAGGTACCATCTGCCTGCTGGGCCCCAAGGGTCCCCGGTGGGGGAAAATCGTGTGACTCCATCAATCTTTGCAAATGTTCAAAAATCCCACAGCTTCGGAATGCAGCCAAGAGAAAAAGGGCTGGTCACACCTTGCATATGCCCAGTTACGTTGTCTCTGGGGAAGCAAAAGCTGCAGGAATTTGTCTCCTTTGTCATCTCCCAACTAGACACCAGAGTTGAGAAGAGCACTTGAATTTGAGTCTTGCTAGGAGGTGGTCTGTCATGCAGACTAGGAACACAATCGGCTGGCTGTCATATTTTCATTCCTTATGGACTTATTGTGGACTTACTGTGGTCGACTTGAGCCAGAACACCCAGCTGGACTGAGTCGGTGCGGTTCTGGGCATAGAGGATCCACCTGAGGGTTGTTGCTGATGCAACATAAAGCAGAACGGGAGCAGAAGATAGTTGGCAGGCTGTTTCCCAGGAGAAGCTCTGCTGCGGCTGGTTCTCCTGAAAGGAGCTCGGCTGTTCTCGTTGAGGAAGGAGCTCGGGGCCTTGCTGTTGTCGAGGATGGCTGCTGTTGCTTCAGGGGAGCTCTGGTCGTCATCTCTGCTGTGAGCATCGTGTCCTGGTTCCAGTAAAGATTTCTTCAGCCATCATCTGCAGACACGGACGTACACGGGACAGTGCTGTGGGCTCCAGCCCTTGATTGGATCTTTTGGGTCTCCAGTGCACAGACAGACATTTGGCACTTCCCGCATTTGGCTTATTGGTGAACATTGTAACTTGTAAATGTCCTGTATTAAATCTGCTCCCTTACAAACCATTGACTTTGGACAGGTAACTAATATATTCCTCTTGGACTGCTCCCGGGCCGGGGGAGACAGCGCCCCAATCAAGGCTGTGATACATCCCTGCGGGGCTGTCAATGATCGGGCTTTACCAACGCCCCAATTCACAGGCTACATCTTAGTGCCTCTCCATCGATTTAGCCATCATTTCAGGTCCGTAGCTCACAGCTAGAAACCAGCCGACATAAGCCCCCACATTACGACTCTCCCTCCTTGTTTCGGACACGGTATTCCATTAGGAAAACCAAACTGCTTAGAGCAGAGCTTGATGGATGAGCCTGACGTTATAATCTCACTGAACAATTACAGGGCTGTCCTATTAGAGGGAGACACCCCGGTACACACAGAAGACGTGGTAGATGGAATCGGCCTCGCGCGCGCGCATGAGCTGGGAAGACAGAGTGCAGGCTGGCAAGCCCCCGCATCTGGGCCTATAGAAAGCATCCACCTCTCTCCTCAAGCCCTCAGATAACTAGGTGCCTTGTTCCTGAACTAATTTTGGAATCCAAGCACTGAAAGTTCATTATTGGCTTAGATAGTTGGGGAAATACAGAGCTTTAAACTATAATGCCCGCTCTCAAAAGACTTCTGACCTATCTATGAAGGTAAAATAGGTGGGGCATGGCAGAGCACACCTGTAATCCCTGTACTTGGGAGGCTGAGTCAGGAGAATCTCGAATTCAAGGTCAGCCTGGGATACATAGTAAGTTTGAGGCCAGCCTGGCCTTCATAGAGAGACATGGTCTCAAATAACTAAGAAAAAAGAGACTAAGAAACTAAGAACTAAGAAAAAAGAAAAGTGAATTGTTAGATATAGATGATAGATTATAGATTGGGGATATGTATATCCATAAATCAATTAGCAGATAGCTAAATAGATAATTGTAGGTATAGCAGCCTGTGCTCATTTCCAACGAAATTATGCCCCCAATTAAATGCACGAGGCGAGATTTAGCAAACAGGTGGCCTCTTCCTTGCCCAGGACGGCTATCCCTAATTGCTCATGGCCTCCGTTGTGGGTAGAATTGTGTCCCTCAAAAAGATCCGTCAAGATCTAATCCCCAGACCCTGTGAATGCGATCCTCGCAGCTGTATATCAAATGAGGTCATTAGTGTGGTCCTGGATCCAATGACTGCCATTCCTGCACGGAGAGGGAGCAGCCATGCCCACGGGAGAAGGGCCTGTGGGGACACAGGCGCGGCGGGAAGGTGGCTGGAGGAGGAGAGAGGTAGAGGATGGAGAGTCTCATCCTTAAGGAGCATGTGGGGCCACCGGGTGCAGGAAGATCCTCCCTCAGGCACGCTGGAGGGATTTCAAATGTCACCGAGACTCCCAGCTGCCAGGGCTGTGGGAGAACACATCGATACTGCATCAAGTCGCCAGACTGGGCGACTTGAGACAGCAGCCCATAGAAAGCAAAGCAACATCATCCATCGTAGCCCAGATCTGCCTTTGGCATCTTCCCCGACACAGGGCGTTGCTGCCAAGACCATCTGAGTTGTCTCTTGGGATGAAACCTGTTTGTGTCTCTGACCTAGGAGCCCTGAGGGTGGCCAGGTGGGCTGGGCAAGGCTTTGAAGAGTGAGCGGGATGCAGGTGGGGTATCATTTTAAAACAGGCCAATCAGTTGTTACCATTTCCACCTTCATCTTCCATCCATGGGCATCCATGCTGATCTGCCAGCAGCAACCTGTGGACGCCGGTGGGGTCACCGAGGGCAGGTCCATAGACATCCACTCTGTAGCTGCACAACGCGGCACACACATGGAGGGCTGCACACGCGTACGCGCACACATACACATAGAGTATGTCTATTCTAGGCATGCTCATTAGCAGCTCACTCTAATCATCGTTAACGCTCGCATCTCAAATACCAAGTGTTTTGGTGTGTGCTGTCTGTGGACACACACCAAAAATAGTTCTGGGTAGAGAAACGCGGAAGCCTAGAGTCTGGCTGATTGCAATTTGCGCTGAACGAAGTCACAGCTTCCCTGATCCCCTCAGTGCAGCTGAGGCAGGAGCCTTCACTCAGGACGGCGATAGCTCACGGTCCTGCGTTGCTCCAGCCGCTCTGAGCAGAAAAGCAGACGCTCGGTCCCTTGGCAGATGCGTGCCTGATTGCGACCCCGCGGCTGTCACTCCCGCGGGTCCCCTCGCCCCTTCTTGCAGTTGCGTGCTGCAGCTGCGAACTGCACCGTTTAAAGAGTGGCGCGATGTCTGCGAAAAGAAGTGGGCCTTGCTGATATCTGCCTCCTTTCCTTCCACCTCCCCACGCACCCGAAGCTGGCTGCTGATTTGATTTATTCATCACGACAAGGATAAAAAAGAAAAAAAATAGATAGATGTGTGCAGTCCTGTCCCTACCGCCACTCACAAGAGGAGAGATCCAGTGTCATTTAGCAGTGGGTTGGATGGTGACCCCCCCAAAAAAATAACCACATGGAGTCTGTGGCTGTGATCTTATGTGGGAAAGGGGCCTTTGCGGATATAATTAAGTTAAAGTTCTTCAAATGAGATCACCCTGGATTATTTGGCTGGGTCCTAAGCCCATTAAGTGTCTCGATCAGGCCTGGGGTGTGTCTCAGTGGTTGACCATTTGCCTGGCATGTGGGACACCCTGGGTTCAACCCCAGCACCACAAGAAGAAAGATACCCGGGGAAAGCCAAGTGGAAACAGGCAGGGAGCAGAGAGACGCGGCCGCAACCCAGGTGGTGCCCACCTGGTCGGTCTGTGGGAGAACAGATTTCTGTCATTCTAAGCCCCTAAATGTGTCGTCATTTCTTATGGTAGCTCTGGTTAAGTAATACTTTTTATTGCACTAATAGAAAAATGGGCCAAGTGAAAAAACATTAGAGAAACTAACAGGATTTGGATAAGAATGATGAGAATAGTAACAACCAGGTGCCTGGTGCCTGTCTGAGTTAGAGACCCAACTAAATGTGAATCCAACTGTCAGAGCTCAGGTACTTCGAGAGCCGCCCTGCACTCCTGGGTGAGCAGAAGTTAGGTCCGAAGGGCGAAGGCAGAAGGGGGAGGAAGTTGAGATTCGGGGGCCAGCTGCCATGGAGGTAAGAGACAAATGTTTGAAAGGTGTTTTCGTTTGTTTTGTTTTTAAAACAGGGTCTCGCTGTGTTGCCCGGGCCATCTTCAAATCCCTGTTCAAGTGACTCTCCTGCCTCAGCCTCCCAAGTAGCTGGAATTATAGCAGTGTACCACTGTGGCTAGCCCAAAAGTTTTGCTTTATATTATACATAGAATTTGTGTGTGTGTGTTCCATGAGAAATTTGGTAAAGATTTAAATTGCTCTTTGGGCATAACACTGTCGGCACAGCCTGGAACGTGTGGTGCCCGACTTTTACGTGGGTTCCTTTCTCCTGAGTTTGACACTCACCCTTAGGGCTCTGGCTTCTCTGCTGAAACCCTCTCGAGGAGACCAGATGCTGATAGATCCACCCAATTCCTGTCTTGCAGGGCTCGGCTCACGAAGTCCTCTGGGTCTTGCCTTGAGTTTGGGCATCATTCTGTGAGCACTGAGGTTTTCATGCCAGAGGGCAAAGCTGAGAGACAGCCAAGCAGTCCTGTGCCTGTAGGCTTCTGACCCTTCCCGATTGCTCTTTGGTGCGGACCTTTAACAGGTTGTTGTCTAGATGAAGAAACTGATCATTATAGACCTCTGAGGACTAATGAGTCACCCACTCAGGTAACACAATTAAATTTTTTTTCTCTAAGCTTATTTGGGGGAGGGAGGGTTGTAGGAAATGAAGCATGTTGTGAAATTGGTTGATCGGTGTTCTTCAAATCTTATTATCACTTCAGCTTTTGCTGACCCTTCGTCATAGGGTCAGTCCTGAATTTCAGAAAATTTTTGTCTTGATTATATGGACAAAACTAAATTCTGTGCAGCTTTGAGACCACTAGGGAGACAAACTTGGCATGGTAGTATCACTCTACAGGCAGTAGAACTCCTAAAGTGAACATGGATATATTGGTCACCTTTCTGTTGCTAAGGCACAATACATAACACCTACAATTTAAAGATTTATTTTGGCTCACGCTTTCAGAGTGTTCAGTCCATGGTCAGCTGGCTCCAAGGCAGGAACATCATAGTAGAAGGGCAAGGCAGAGAAAAGCTGCTTGCTCTGTGGCAGGCAAGAAGCAGAGATCAGGGAAAAGCCTGAGGAAGGAGCAGGGACCAGAGACCAGATCAAGTCCCCAAGGTCATGTCCTCAGGACTGACTCAGACACACCTGGAAGCGTGTTTTACTAAGCTCCTAGGTATCTCTCATGCCAATCAAGTTGAGAATCAAGAGCATCACCGTGGTATGGTTGGACATTACTCTTGGACACGTGTGGGAAGACATTGAGCTGGAGGCTGACAGAGATGTCCTTTCAGTCAGTCCAACACACGGGGTTGCTCAAGTGCTGTAGAAGGTTGCTGCTTGTTCAGTTGTAAAGTTGGGCAGATTTCAGAGGCCATATGATGGTCGTCTCACTTATCCCAGGAAATCTGTTCCAAGAACCCCCAGGGATACCGGAAATGTCTGATAGCACCCAAACCCACGCATACTATGTTTTTCCATGTACCTACACATCTATGATAAAGTTTCATATATCAGGCACAATAAGAGATTAATTATAATAACTAATAATAACACAGGACAGTGACAGGAAAATAAAATAAAAGTTTTGGAAAATTTATGAATTTTCTTTTCTGGAATTTTCCTTGTAATGTTTTCAGACCACAATCAATAACTAGTGACTGATGGCATAGAAGGTCACAGGGAAGGGACTGGTGTATATGAAAAGGATAGCTATTTATACACTAGACATACGCTTGGAGCTGTGGAACACTGGGGATCAGACATGTCTGAGAGGATCCGAAATCCAGCTGGGAGAAGAATGTCACTTGCGTTTATTAATTCTCTTTTCTCTCATTAATATGCTATTACCATCATTTTTCTGCTGAGTCCCCATTATTGAATTTGTACGACATAATTGCCTAAGTTATAGGACTACATTATCATGAAAATTTTTCTTAAAAGTACTGTACTTGCCTTTATTTATTTGCTCACTGATCAATTGGTGGCTTGATTGGTTGTAATGCTGGGGATGGAATCCAGGGCCTCTCGCGTGCCAGGCGAGTGCTCTACCACTGAGATGCACCCCCAGACCCCCCCTAAAGAACTTGCCTTTAAATGTGAGAGTTCCACCCTCATGGCTGCTAGAGCTGTGGCAGGGAAATCAGAGTGGTTATGGTCTCTGATCTTCCTCAGAATCAAAGCTGGCCAGCTTCTAGTCTCCTAGCCAAGTTGGGTTTGGTCCACTGTGATCTGGAAGCCAGTTTTCTGAATCATTCGCAAAGTTGTCTCATAGTTGGTGGATTTACTCGAAAACTCATCTTCTCTTGGTTTGCACACAGAAGAGTTACAGACATACTTTGTATTCGCAGTACTTTATACTCTGTGGCATTTCCCAAAGTGTACTCTGGGGAACACCCAGGGAGGTAGGGTGTTGTGTGAAAAATCATTTCCTGGGCAGCAGTTTGGAAACCACTTGCTCCTGGAGATACATTCACAGGTCAGTGGCACCTAGGGTAAGGACAAGGGACGGGAAAGGAGTGCTAAGGTGAATAGTTTAAACTAGCAAAGTGGCCAGAAAACTGCAGGATCTGTCCAGGAGGCCGCTGAGAGCTGGGAGAGAAGAATGGGCAAAAATATGGGCTACAACCGCCTTTGGGGGGAAATTAAACTCTTTTATGTCTGTGTCCATTTATTGTATATTTGGGCTTAAATATCCAGTAAACCAGTTACACAGAAGACCAGTGACCTCCACTATCTGAAGACCCCTACACCCTCCTTCCAATTTGTGTCCACCTGGAACCTCAGAACTTCAGCTTATTAGAAAACAGGGTCTCTGCAGGTATAATTAAGATAAAGATCAAGATGAGATCATCCTGGATTAGAGTGGGCCTTCAATACAATGACCAGTGTCCTTATGAAAGACAGGAAAGGACAGAGAGGTACAGAGCAAGTGGGCAGGTGAAGAAGGAGGGAAGGGCTGGGGGCGTAGCTCAGCGGGAAAGCGCTTGCCTAACATTCTCGAGGCCCTCAGTTCCAACCCCAGCAGGTGAAAAGAGTCAGGCATTTGGCAGCCACAAACAAACACCAGGAGGAAGCCCTGAGCAGGGAGAGGTGAGGAAGGACCCTCCTCTTCCTCTCTCAGATTCAGACTTCTGGCCTCCTGGTGGGTGGAGGGTTCTGTTGTTTTGAGCACCCCTGCCCCAGCTTGTGTTACTGGTCACAGCAGTCCTAGGAGGCGAATACGCCTTCTATGCTAACGGCGCCCCTGGGCTGGACACGGCTTCTCCACACAGACTTCGAATAATGCCTCCCGCATGCCTGTCAGACGCGATGGATGCACACAAACTTGGGACACACTCGGTTTGGGCCAGGGATGGATAATTAGCGAGAGGCTCTGTGCCGGTTCTGCAGGCATAGACACAGTGTGGAAGCACAGAAAGACTGTAGAGCCAAGAGGAGGTTCAGTGCCGCTGGGGTTGTCGGGAGGAGTGGGTGCAGGAAGGGCAGGGGAAGCCCGTTCACTCCTCAAGGTAGATCAGAGTACGGAGCTCTGTGACCTTTGACTACTGACTCCACTGCTCTTTGCCTCTGTTTTCCAGTCTACAAAATGGGCGTAATAATATCAGTCACCGCTCGGAACGCGGAGAGGATTCTATGAGCTAACACCTGACTGGTTCTTCACCCAGTTTCTGGCCCTCAGCAGGTATTGGCTTTGTTAGAATTTGTTAGTATTACTAGCACTACCGTGCTGAGGACTCGTGCTCCTACCTACCAGCTTTCATGGATATGCCAGGCATGTTGCTATGTACTTGCCCCATGATTTTAATTCTTTACACCAACCACTACAGGAGGAAGGAGTTATAAGGGTGATCAGTTTATAAAGGAGGAAACTGAGGCTGGAGGAGGACAGGGTATTTTCCCAGCAGCCAACAGAGGGCAGAAGCAGGATTGGAATGCAAGCCTAACCACCCCTACGGTGTGGGTTTCTTATTACTGCATTTGAGAGTTCATGGGATGATGTTATATGCTATACACAGGTGAAAAATGTGCCTCAGCCAGGCGTGTACAGGTACACATCTGTAATCCCAGTACTCTGGGAGGCTGAGGCAGGAGGATTACAAATTCAAGCCCATCCTAAGCAACCTAGTGACTAGTAAGAGCCTGTCTCAAAATAAGGGCTGGGGATGTAGTTTAGTGTCAAAGCCTTCAGTTCAATCTCCAGGACTGCGAGGAAAGAAGAAAGGAAAAAAGAAAGAAAAGCAGGCTGGCAGGCAGGCAGGCAGGAATAAAATTTCATCTAATAGTTAGGTATCTATTTTATTGTGTACTAGAAAAATACAGATTTCCCATTTACAGTAGTGATGTAAATTTTCCTTTCAAAATAAATGTATTTAGAAGCACTATTATTCACAATAGCCAAAGGACAGAAACAGATTAAGCATCTATCAGTGGATGGGGAAACAAACTGTAGTCCCTCCATACAATGGAAGATATTCAACCACAAAAGGAATGAGGTTCTGATATATGCAAAAACACAGACGAACCTCGAGAACACGAAGTGAAAGAAATCAGACGAAAAAGGAAAAATACTGTGTGATTGCACTTATAGGAAATATCCAGAATAGACAAACCCACAGAGATAGAAAGCAGATATGTGGCAGCCAGAGGCCAGGGGAGAGAGGACAGGGGAGGGGCTACTTGATAGTTATGGTGTTTTATTTTGGGGCAATGAAAATGTTTTGGAAGTGGATGTGGTGGTTGCACAATATTGAGAATATAGTATGTGCTCCTGAATTGTTCACTTTAAAATACTTAATTTTATGGCACGTCAACAAAAACATTTAAGCTTGAAAAGGCAAGTTAATTTATTTAAAGAAAACACGGAAGTAAATAACGGCACAAAGATAGGGCAGAAATCCCGAAGATGCTATCCAGAAAATACGGTAGCATATTGCCCACTTAGAGCACAGCCACTCTGGAAGGGCCACGAAGAGCTGTCTTTCTTCTTGTGCTTTTTTTTTTTCCCTGCAGCCAACTCAGTGCTTAAGAAATACTTGTTGAGCTCAGCTCAGCCGGGCTCAGCCCAGCTTAGTTAATTGAGTTAAGACGAACCGAGGCCTACGGGAAACAGCAAGCAGCTGGCTGGCCTGGAGGCGATCCAAGTGGAAGATGTTAAGAGTTGTGCTAATTCAATAAGCTGCTGCAAGGTAGTCTAAGTGATGAGGCGCCTCCTCTCCTCACCTGCCTCACCTGCGCTCCCTGGCGCCTGGGGCGCGGCCCTCGCCCCTTGCTGTGACGGAGTCGCCCTTCCTTCTAGTCCCCTGTGTGTGTTTGTGGGAGACCTCACTGAACAGCACAGGAAGTGTAGGCTTGCTGACAGCCTGTGGGAAGGGAGACGATCCAGTCACGGCCTCCGCCTTCTTGTCCAAAGCACTCATGTGCATCTGGGGGCAAAGCGCCATGAAGAGTTCATCAGTCGACTGATTGCTTGGGTTTGACTGTGGCTGAGCACCTCAGCAGGATTCATTCATCTCTCTGCACCTTTTTTTTTTTTGTGAAATGAAGATAATAATACTGTCTACTGCACAGGGTCGTTGGAAGACTCAAGAACAGTATGTGTGTCAGGCGCCCTTGCACGCAGCCCCGGGACTGCCGGAGGCATCGGAGGTCAGCTGTAATGATCAGCGTAATCGGGCTGCAGAAAGCTGTTTGCAGCACACGCTGGGCCTGGCGTGCACACGGGCCAGCATTGCAGACGCTGGAGGAAAGGAGGACGGAGCAGCTGTTTGTAAACATCCTCCCGAACAGAAGCACATGGTGATGTAAGCTCTGGCTGCAGGAGTAAGTAGTGGGACAGGCTGCCTGTCTGCCTTCTGGCAGGGTGCTACCTATGAGTGAGTGCCCTGAGGTGGCCTGCCCCGCCCTGCGGGGAACCTGCGGGGAACCCGAGACAGAACAGAACTGTGCAAAGACCCCCCCTTCCGGCTGTGCTCTGGGAGGCCGCTCTGCTGAGTGCAGTGTGTATCATGGGCTAAAGGGTCAGGAAGGAAGGCAAGGCGGGGTGCGTGTGGTGGTCTCACCCAGCACTTCCTACAAGCCCCCAGGGCAGGAGGTGGGAACTGGTAGGGAAGGTCTTCAAGCCTGCTCCGCAGTGTTGCAAGGTGGTGTGTTCCCAGAAAAATCTCTGACCTCTAAGCTTAAACAATCTGGGAACCTGGCATGGTGATGGATACATGTAATCCCAGCACGCAGGAGGCAGAGGCAGGAGGATCGCTGTGAGTTTGAGGCCATCCTCGGCTACATAGTGAGTTCAAGGCCAGTCCCAGAACTACACTGTAGCGAGACCCTATCTCAAAAAAACCAACAGAAATCTGGGGAGACCTTTGTTTATATAAAAGTGTACCAAGGAGCCGAGTATACAAACAGACATAAGAAGTGAAATGGGGGGGGATGGCTGCAGGTCACCAGCCTCCTGTGCTCCTGGCTTCCTGTCTGCAGCCCCTCCCAAGACACACATTTTGGAAAATCCCAACTGGACTGTATTTGCTCAGCAGTGTGGGGCGTGGTAGAGCGCGAGGGGTCCCAGGGTGGTCTCAAGTGGTAAGAAAAAGGCGTGAAGCAGAGCTGCCGGGCAGGCCTGCCTGCCTCTTAGTGACATGTGGCGGGAACTCAGCGCTTCCCCTCTTTCTACTCAGCGGGTGCCCTTCCTCCTTCTGGCAAGAGCAGCCCGATCTTCTGCTGGGAACAACTCCCTCTCGCTTAGGCAGCAGCTGCAGCCTGGCCTTCGGGCACTCTGTTCCCCGCCCTGGACGGCCTGGACGCAGCCGCACCTGAAATGCAGCTCTTGCTTCGCAGTTCAATAATCCAATACGCTTTCTATCAGGCATAAGTCCGTTTATGTTAGGATTCTGTCACTTCGCAACTGAAACTCATGACTAATCCACAGGGGCAAGTTGTTTAACCTGCTTGAGTTTCCATCTTCTCACTGACCAAGGATCTTAAAAGATCCACGAACCTCACCTTTCCGCAGATCCATAAACACCCAGACCACACAGCGGCAGCAAGACACGAGCAACAGGGGAATCTTGAAGACGTGTTCGTTTGAAAGAGAACAAAACAAGGATTAGGTAATGTTGGTCCACTTTAGTCTTTGATTGAGAATAAAAGGGTGTAAGGGACAAAATAGAAGTTCATTACGAGAGGGAATAGAGGAAGTAGGAGGAGGCCATGTGCTCCCCCCAAAATACCAGGGGGCGGGTTGCATGCGAGGCCTCGTGTGGGGACAGGAGCAGAGCCCTGCAGATGAGGCCAGGTCATCAGGAAGCCCCCAGTATTAAGTCCCCAGGGCCTGAAGCTCAGGTAGCGCCGACAGCGACAGCCAAGGACTGGCTCTCCCAGCAGAAGGACCCAAGGCCCAGACTCTGCCAACGTGGTGACCTCGTGACCAAGCCACTGCAGCTCATAGCCAACGTCATGCCCGTGGCCAGAGCTTCCCTAGACAAACAGACAGACAGATGGACAGGTCAGGAGGACTGTGGCTGGGGACTGCCCTCTGCTCAGGAACCCTTGAAACCAAAAGCCCCATGTCCTCCTTTGTCGCCACCATCGCACCTAAACACCACAGGGGGATTTCCCACAGAATTTTTCCCAACCACTCAAATGTTTCATTTCCCATTGTCTGCAGCCCCTCTCCAGCCTCAACTGTCACAGCAGCAGCAGACACGGCTGCTCTCCCAGGAGTCCGAGGCAATACGGCCGGCCGGGGAATAAGGTCTGTTAGTCAACTAGTGAGGCGAAGCAGCAGAGGGAATACGGGCTGCACCCGGCCCGCGCTGCAGGGCACAGCTCTGTGCGATCGGCCTCGGTGCTATTATAATCGCAGCCACTAATACTTACATCTGTGGGGAGAAATCCCTTTCGCATACCTGAAGTGCTTGGCTGAAATACACAATGCAGCATTAATGTTTCACTTTTAAAATGTGAACTTGGGCCAGGGAGTGGTGATGTGAGCCTGTAATCCCAGCGCTCTCGAAGGCTGAGGCAGGAAGACTGCATGTTCAAGCCTAGTTGGGGCAAGATAGTGACTTAGCAAGACACTGTCTCAAAAAACTAACAGAGAATAAAATTAAATAAAATATGAACTTAAATCATTTTTTTCCTGATCTGGTGTGTTTTAAGAGAATTCTAAGTTGTATTCCATACACCAGTGTTCAGAAAACAGAATCAATATTGATGACTGATTGATGACTGATGAAATGGACCTCCTCTGATGCAAGCGCTCATGGGATATTTTGTGAGACCCACATGTGCATGGGGTGTAGCTGCCTGCATAGGAGCTGACCGTCTAGGATAGGGCAGAGCCTACCAGACCATACACCCCGTGAGAGGGACGGGAGTCACTTCCCGGGGCGCTGATGTCAGCGGGCAGTAGGGTGGCCAGGCAGACCGCACGTGGCCCATCACCACTTTACAGGTGTGCAGGACCCCCTAGCGAGGCTGGGCACACTGTCCTGCGGGGACCCGGAACAGAGAAGATGCCTGCAAACGTCCGTCCGCCGAGGCCTGTGCACTGCATGACAGAGGCTGCCTTGCAGTGATTTCAGTTATGTAGCTCTTCGTCCATTAAAGCCACAGATACTTACTGAGTGCTCAGGCTGTACTGAGTAGAGTCTAGGTGACGGGGATTATAGAGGTGACTGAAATCAATTTGCTTCCTTGCCTGGTGGAATATTCCCACAGCGTGACATAGAGCCACTCAGCAAACACATGTGTAAAATAATAAGGACACACACAGCCCAATATGAGACTCTGCCCCCCCTTACAGAAATGCCACTCGGGAGCAAATGTTGGTAGTGGGAAGGGCAAGTCTGGGGCAACACTTCGTTCAGCAAAACTCTCACAACCAACCAGAAGTCCTGACAAAAGGGTGTCAGAGAGCAGCGACAACTTTGCTTTACAGTTTACGTGGCACTTTTTTATATCCCCGGACACCTCGGGTCCTGCCAGCAAGACGGGGGAAGCAGTTTAGCGGTTATTTTCCTCACTTCTCAGGGAAGGGATCCAAGGCTTCAGGGACTGAGTGGCCGCAGGTCACACAGCTAGGAAGGCCACACTGCTGGTGCTTATTTTTACAAAGACGAACGGAAGCAAAGCAAGAGGGGTCATTTCATCTTCCCAGAGTCACAGTTCACATCAGTGCAGAGGAAACGAATTTTGCAAAATCCAACTAAGAAGGAAAATAAACCATCTTAATATTGCTGTGTCTCCAAAAGTATAAATTGGGGGAGATTCTTAAATTTATTTATTTACTTTTGCAGTACTGCAGATCAAATCCAGGGCCTTCACACTGAGCTACAGAGCCAGTCCTTTTGTATTTCTTATTTTGAGAAATAAGAACTCACAATCCTCCTGCCTCAGTCTCCCAGAGAGCTCAGATTATAGGCAGGTACCACTGTGCCCAGTTTAAGGGAGATTTTCATAATACAGGGCATGAATTCCAATTCATGTCCCTTCCAAAGGCACTCCTTTCTCAAGTCCTAAGAACAAACATTTATCCACACTTCTGATATTCCAGACATCCATATTTGTAAGGGAGAAGGGAAAGATGGTAAAACCTATTCCCAAGGGAGGGGTTAAACGCCCATTTTCCAGATGAGAAGACTGAGTCTCTGGCACACACAAACACACACACACACCACACACACACAATTAGGAGCAGAATTCAAACTCAGGTCCCTCTGACTGCAGGGCCTGGAGAGCACCACCTGGCAAGGCTGCGTCCCCAGGGTGGCCTTGGGGAGTCTGGGCAGTGGGATTCTGAGAGAGGTGGCTTGGAGACGGAGCTCAGGGCCCGAGGTTGTAACGCTGCCCTCCATGTGCCCAGCCCACCCACTTTTTAACAGGGTGGCATCCCTGACAGAAACCCTTGTCCTCCTCCTGCGCTGGCCTTGGTAACACAATAAATAAAGCCCAGAGTAACGTGACCTGAGCCAGGCAGTAAATGATAGCACTGTCAGGCCTACACGACTGTTGAAACAAACACAGACTGTAATCATCGTGCTGTATCGGGAGAAAGACATTTGGCAAATGAGATTCCATTTTCACATTGGTTTGTGCTGAGCATATAAATTTCCTGCGGGCCGGCCAGCGTTGGGGATGTGTAATTGATTGTCCGCATTATAATAAACAAGCCCTGACAAGTAATCATTCATCATACTCGGGCGAACGTTCCAGCACACTAGAAGAAGACTGGGGAAGAGAGGGAACCAGGAGCCTGGGGACAGGAGAAGGGAGGAGACAAGGGAGGAGAGAGGAAGAGAGGAGAGGAGAAGGGAGGAGAGGAGAGGCGGAGCCTGGGGGGGAGAGAAGGAGGGGCCGGGAAGACCCAGTATTCCCAGCAGACAGAAAGCCAGGGAAGGGCCAGGAGAGGGAATTCGCAGAGCGGTCTTGGGAAAGTGAAAGCAATTACTGTAATTCTTTTGATTATCTAAATCTGTTCTTTCTGGCCTTCATTATATGACCCTCCCCCTGCAGGCCCCTCCGCACCATAAAAAGCCCCCCACGGGGTCTTGGCTGGGCCCGCAGAAGGCTCCACCCAGAATCCAGGACGGAAAGGGAGGGGCGGGGAGGAGCGGCTGTAAACGGAGTAGATACAGCGGGGAAAACCGCGCTTGTGTGTGGTTTGTGTGCAGGTCAGCTTTGCTTCTGCGAGGGGATGCATCCAGCCAGAAGGGTACCAACCAGTCCCTTTAAGTTAAAAAGAAGGAAAGGCAAAGGGTGTTTGAAAAACAAGTGAAAAGTTCCTTTTATTGGAGAAAGGGACAGCCTCCAAGTTGGCATCAGACCTGGTTCCACAGGCCTGGCGTGCTGTGCCCGCGGCCCCCACCCGCCTCCCTCCCCCTGCCCTTGGCCCCGGGCGGGGGGTCGCCCACGAGCTGCAGGGTAGGACCCTCCTTACATTACGCGAAAGCCAAGGCCCTCAGCAAGGGGCGGACAGGGGAGGCACGGAGGGTTTGTCCCACGCTAGTTTCCCCAGTCACACCTGCCAGTCCCCACGCTGCTCCTCTCCGCAGCCCGCGCCGAGCACCCCACATCCCCGCGCCCAACGCTGAGCTGGAGCTGGGGGGCGGGGCCGCGCTAAGGCGGGGCGGGGCTTTTTGGGGGCGGGGCGTTTGGGGGCGGGGAAGAGGCGGGGCCTTGCTGGGGGCGCGGCAGGGGCGTGGCCTTATTGGGGCGGGGCCTGTATGGGGCGGTACTGTGGGCGGGGCTTAGCGGGGGCGGGCCGCGCTGGAGGGGGCGGAGCAAGGACAGAGGAAGCCAGAGTGCGGGGCTGCCTCTCGGCTTATCCAACGCTGCTTCCCGGAGTTGTCCCACTTTGTTGTATCTTTAAGCAGAGCTCTGACACCTTCCATCGATCGCCTTCAAAGTGACTGTAAAGCGACGCTCCGGAGCATTTCCTAAAGGTCCGATTTTACAGCGGGAGAAACTGAGGCGCAAAATAATGAATTTACTCGCTGGAGGTCCAGGAACGAGAGTCAAACGCGGTCGGGGGACCTTCTGCCGCCGGGGTCCCCGCATCCCTCCGAGGACACACGCTGCCTTCCACCGAACCCCCTCGCGAAAAATACACGCGGGCCGTGGTGTGAAGCCCAGCGCTGGGTCTTGTGTGGAAGGCAGGTGTACCCCGCACCAGCCCCCCTTGATTTCACCTGCTCCTTGTGGCTCGAATCTGCCCACCTCTCTCCACCGCCGCTGCGGCCCCTGGTCCAGGCCACTGTCGTCCCCTTCCTGGACCGCGGCTCGTATCTCTCACGGTCTCACTGGCCTCCTCCCACCACAGGTGTAATTCGCTCGCTGTCCTGGCGTGAAATTCACTGCCTAGTCCTCTCATCTGCGGCCTGGGCTGTCTCCCTGCCTCCACCCTTTCAAGAAAATCGTGATAACAAACACGGAACATAAAATTCACCCTTCCAAATAGCACAACTCCGTGGCGTTTACTATGTTCATGGCGTTTAGTGGTCTTGCTGTGTAGCCCAGACTAGCCTCAAACTCACGGTCCTCCTCCTGCCTCAGCCTCCCCAGTGCTGGGATTACAGGCGTGCACCACCACGCTTAGCTCTGCATATATTATATAAATGAAATCATACAATGTGTGACCTTTTGCATCTGTCTGCTTTCACTTAGCATGATGGTGTCAAGGTCCATCCACATTGTGTATGTGTCCGTACTTCACTCCTTTTCACGGCTGAGTAATATTCTACTTGGTGGACAGGCTGCATTCTGGTGAGTCAGTCATCTGTTGGTCGAGATTATTTCCACTTTTGGCTGCTATGAACAGCGCCTCCCTGGACATTTGTGGACAAGTGCCGTGCGACCATCTGTTTTCAATTCTCTGGGGTCTATACTTAGGAATGGAATTGCTGGGTCATATGGTAACTCTGTGTTTAGCTTGTTAAAGAACTGCCAAGCTGTTTTCCACAGCGCCTGTGCCGTTTTACATTCCCACCAGCAGCATACAGGGTTCTGATTTTTCCACATCCTTGCCAACCAACCCTTGTTATTTTATGTTTTTCTTTTTTTTTTCATTATTGCCATCGAAGTGGGTGTACCTACCTCCATCCTGTGGTTCCCTCCCCCTCGTTCTTACTGCTCCAGCCTCTCAGGTCCTCAAATAGGCCACTCTGTCTTACCAGGGGCCTCTGGAGACACCTTCCCTCATTCTCCTGCCCCCTCTGCTCACACACCCCTCCAACACTAGATCAGAGCCCCTCTAACGCACTGCTCTGTCCCACAGACTTCCTTGCATAGTTTGAAACTGGGTCTGAATCGTACATTTCCTGGTGTGCAGATTAACCTCCCCCACCGTCCTGCTTGTTTGCCATCCACTGTGTTCCAGCACTCGGCCGGGTCTCTGGCAGACTCTTAGTGCTCAATAAATATTTGGTGAATGGATACACGAACCATGAATGAGATCCAAGTGTGGGTCCTTCACCCTTGTGAATGTCCCTTTGCTCGATTTTTCACTGCGGGGTGTCGGGGGCCATGAAACCTCACTAAGTCAGGAACTGAAAAACCCACTTTGTCTGCAAGGAATCTGGGGACTGATGGGGTCCTATCCCAGATCACGGCTCACTTACAGCCAGGAGAAAACCGGCACAGGACCACAAGTTTCGCGTGGGAATCGCGTCTAATCTGTCTGCAATTCTACTGAAGGTTTAGGAAGCTCGAAATATATTTGCTTGGTGTAAACATGACCTCAGTGTGACACGATGCTCCCTGTGTTTGCCAAACCATTAATTTTTATGTAATAACAACAACCACAACAAACTACATTTCTCCCCACAATTTCAAGTTGTTCTGAAGGTCAGGTCTGTGGGATTGTGTGAGACGAAAAGCTTGTAAACTAGAACACAGTGGTGAGTTCTCTGTGTTTACATCTCTGCTCCTAGGCTCGGATCCAAAGGGCGGAAGAAAAAAAGAGCATTAAAAATTTCCGCAGCTACTTTCTTCCCAGGAATTCCAAATGCTACCTATGATCTTGGCCTGAGAAATCATTAGAGGTTGGACATCACCGTGCCCATCTCCAAGACAGGGCAATAGAGACCCAGAGAAAGGAAGAGACTGTGTGCCAGCCCCCACCCCTCAATCAGGCTACAGCCGGCTGGGCAAGAGCCCCGCCCACCTATCTCTCTAGCCCTTGTGCTGTCCATTAGCCTGATTAGAACAATTGATTTATTCATTCTTAGTGGCTGAGGGAGAGAAGGGGGAAAACCAACATGCCATTTGTGTGATATAAATATCTCTGGAAAAAGCTAAAAAACATTGTGTCATACATATTTTTTTAATACCACAGTCAATCACACGTATCTGTCCGAGTGCACAGTTCATCAACCCGGGTGGGGGCAGGTGGGGAGGGGAGGGAAGTGGGGGTTGGGGATTTGGGAGAGGTTGCTTCTAGAAGCTGCACCTCTGTCTGGCAACTTTGGCCACCTGCTAAAGACATGCCAGCTGTTTGCCCCCATCACCACCATATTGCCTTCGGAGAACCGTCTAGAAATCTGAGAAAATTGACATTAGTTGGGTAGAAATGTTAGCAGGCAGTGATGCAGTGGTGCTAGGGATGCCGCTTAAACTGGCTGCTTCCCAAAGGGCAAGATGGGGATGGGGTTTGGGATGTAGCTCAGTGCCAAAGCGCTTGCCTAGCATGCATGAAGCCCTGGGTTTGATCCCCAGCATTGCAAGTAAATAAGAAAGCACGCAAGCAAAATAAATAAAGAAAGAAAGATCATTTCTTCAGTCTGTGTTTTCCCCCAACTGGGAGAAGGATTTGGATCTCAAACTGGCTCTTTGTCCCCCATCCCTACACACCTATCACCAAAAAGCCTTTAATCTCAGTGATTCCTCTGTTAGGAATTTTAACCCAAGGAAATAATTAAAGACATATAAAAAGATTTAGTTACAGGATGTTCCTTACACCGTGTAGATTATGGTAAAGATTAAAAATGACCTCTGCTTCCAACTAACCATAGACAATGGATAATAGAATTAATATAGGGGCTGGGATTTAGCTCAGTGGTTAGAGTGCTTGCCTTGCAAGGCCCTGAGTTCGAACCCCGGCACCAAAAAAGAAAAAAAAAAAGGATTAATATAGTTCTTCCATGAAAATCCTACTCTGATTTAAAAAGAAAAAAAAAGAGATTAGAAGGAAGTAAACCAAAATGGTCATGGAGTTTTTCTTTGGGAGTAGAAATATGGATGATTTTGTTTGTTTACTTGTTTGTTTTCTTTCTTACAGGGAGTTCTTGCTTTTGGGCAACCCAGTTAATCAAAACCAGTTTAAATTAGAAATGTATGATACCCATTGAGGTGTGGGCGTTGTAAATGAGAAAGGAAGCACTCCAAGGTGGCAGCCTCATTGGGAAGTGGGATCCAACGCGGAGCACTGGGAAATAAAGTCGATTTGTGGGTTCTGCTTTTTTCTGAAAGCCAAGGAGAGAGAAGTACACTGGATGCGACCTGCCCCTGGAAGCCACTGTAGATTCTTGAACAAGAAACAGCACAGCCAGTTCTGAGTCAGACCAAGAAGAGCTAGTCCAAGACCGAACGAGCTGGGGGTGGATGTGGTGGGCTTAGTGTTCTTGTAGGGAAGGATCTGATCTCGTGGGGTTGAGGAGGGGTCAAAGGTTCTGGAGAATCATAGAACTCTAGTTCTACAAGAAGTTTCAAGATCGATCATTTTAAAAAATAGATCGCTCAGTTGTGTCAGCCCCACAAGCCCCAGCTCCAGCCCATCTCTCTGCCGCCTGGCATCTCTAAGGAGTTAACCACACCCACAGCTTTCAGGAGAATTTGAAACTCTGGCCTGATTTCTGAAGTGCCATGTAACATTCCATCTGTCCGTCTGTCCATCCATCCATCCAGCCAGCCAACACTCACTACCTGTCAGGAGACAGTCATGCTAAGTGCTAGAGTAGGAATGGAACAGAGGGGAGAAGATGATGGCGCATAGTAGGTGCTCAATAAACATTTGTGGGAAAGGAAGGCGAGGAAGAGAGAAAAGGGAAAAACTGTTCTTGACCCCAAAGAGCTCAAAATCAAACCCAGCAACAACCACAACTGTTTATGGAGGACCAAAGCCGTGCTTTCACAGGAATAGGAAAGTCATGTGCTGCAGGCCCAGGCAGGACGCATAACAGGAACAAACCAAAAAAAAAAAAAAAGTTGACCTTCAACTTCTTTCATAAAAGGATTTAATTCAACTCATTTCGTGAGTCCCTACAATGGGCCAGATTGGGAATTAAAACTTCTCTTTCTCCAGCGTTACACATGAAACTCAACATGGTCAGGAGACCCCTGCGGAAGGGGAGAAAAAAGAGGCGTCGGCAGGCACCCAGGAGGGACAGACGTTGCGAGCGCCTCTGAACAACGTGACTCCTTTCTCTAACTCCGGCTCCCAGCTCTCTTTTCCTCTGCATCCGGGCTCCGTGCTGTGGTCTAGGAGGAAGTGCCAAGCACGAGTGGGAAGGATGGTCGCCCGTGGCCCTGCCCGCGCTGTGTCCCTTTGCCAGTCATTCTGGCTTCCGAAGCCGGGGCCACCTGGCGCTGCCGAGCGAGTGTAAGTCTGGAGTCCCCGAGAGACGGGAGGAAGCCGGCTGAGTCTTTCCCAGAGCAGGAAGGGGAAAGCAGGCCGGGAGAAAGTGGCCCCCGGTTCCCTCATTCACTAGGTGGAGAGACAGAGGAGAAAGTTCAGACGGAGCCTCTCAGGAGCCGGCGCTGAAGCAACTGCTGTTGGCATCGCCCAGGTTGCTCTTGGCCCGGACCTGTCCTGAGAGGCAGCGTGGCTCACGCTCTTGGAATTCACTCCCTCAACGATTCGCTCGGTGACTTGGCCTCAGCAGACAATTTTAAAAAGGAGAAAGAAGGAAAAGAAAAACCACCAACTTCTGATGAAGGGTGCACCCCCTCCCGGCTTCCTCTAGCACTACTCGGGCTGGGGGGCAAGCTGGGGAGGAAGAGACACTTCCTGGGTTACGCATGGGAGACTCGGGCAGCAGTGACAGCCACCTCCCGGGGTGCCGTTCTGTGTGAGGACCAGGAGCAGCCATCTGCAAAGCTCTGGGTCAAACTCGGTCCTTCGCACTCCCAGTGGCAGCGAGAGGCCCTAGATGAACAATGAAGGGCAGAGCGGGGTCCGGCACCGCCGGAGCAGGACCCTCGGCCCGTGCACAGAACTCAGAGCGACCCATCCGAGGACACGCAGCAGAGTCCCGGGGCGTCCCTTGTGACTGTCTCCTGTGACCCCGTGGCCGTGCCCTTGACTGCTGTGCCCTCCAGCTTTTATTTATGGTCTGATTTCTGCAGGCCAGGACCAGGACTATGGCGTGTGCCATCTTCTCCCCGATGAGAGGGAAAATCTGAGCCCTTAACCACCCCAAAAGAGAGCCAGCAGACTGTTTCCTTTGCACCCCTGGGTGCTTCCGGACAGAGTGCACTGTGGCAAATGCCACTCAATACATAGAAGTCTCTATGCCGAGGTCCTCAGACACCTAGCGGGTGCCTCAGTAGATCCAGGCACCCGTGATATTAGCTAGGATAAGTACCTTTGTTATTTTCACTAACCTCCGACCGAAAAGCATCCTGTTTTCTCTTAGAAATGCGGGTGGCAAGTCACAGAGACTTCTACATGTCACTAACAATCATTGTAGATATACCAGATATCCTCCGTGCTCCTCGCAATGTGAAAATTATAGCCGTAGATGGACCAGCAGATCTTGCAACTTCATGGAGAAGAAAAAGCAGCTCATGTGTTACTGTTACACAAATGTTGTTGTTACTATTTTAATATACATGTTACAGTATAATTGGTTTAATCTTGTGTGTATTGCAAAGCGCGGTCTACAGACCTCACCAAACTGCTCAAAGGACCCATGTTCCACGCCAGGGAAACTGAGGCAGGGCTCCTGAAGAGGTTGCAGTGAATTAGGGGAATGAGACAAATATGTGCACCTACATATAAGATGCAGTCTTAAAAGTAAAAAGAAAGCCAGGCATAGTAGTGCACATGCATAATCCCAGCTACTTGGGAGGCTGAGGGAGGGGGGTTGAAAGTTAGGGGATTAGCTGAGAAACTTAGCAAGGCCCTGTTTCAAAAAAATAAGGTAAAAAGAGCCTGGGGTTGTAGCTCAGTGGTAGAGCACTTGCCCCCGGTTCTGTCATGAGTACCACAAAAACATACAAACAAAAACCAAAATAAAAGCAAAGGAGGAAGAGTGAATTTTTTGAGGGCGGACGATTGCTTTAAAAAAATACAAGTCCCGGCACCACACACAAAAAAATAAATAAATAAAAAATAAAAAACATTAAAAAAATAAAAAAATACAAGTAATGTGTGTTGGCAATACAAAACAATTATGTTTTTTTTGGAGAAAGGATTGTATTTTTACAGTTTTTATTCTTACATCCTCAGTGCCCCAAACAGTAATCAATAATGGTAGGTCGCCAATAAATAGTATCAAGTACACAAGCTCCAGCATTTCGACTTACACTTCTGGCCCCTCGTAAGCTAAGTGATCTTGGGTGAGTGAGAATTACCTTTGTGGGTTCGTGCCTTGATTTCTCCATCTGGGAAATAGGAATCACAAAACGCTTTTCTCAAGATGATGGATGCGGAGTGAACAAGATGAAAGTCGTTTTTGATCTCATCAGCGCATGGCAAGGTTTAGAGGATGTGGGTTGGGTTTTGTTTTCCCGGAGACCAGAGGCTGTTTGTTTTTTAATTCTTTGGAAAGTGCCAGGATGGAGTAGGATTTTTCTTGTTATTATTATTAAAAATTAGGTTGAAAAGAAAATTGGTTACTTTTTTGGCTGGAGATAGAACCCAGGGCCTCACACACACTAAACACAAGACTTACTACTGATTACAGCCCCAACCCCAGAAACCTGATTTGAGACATTTCTTGTCGCAGGCTCTGTGTACATGTTTATGTTCTGCTGAGGTATCTGGAGTTCTACATGTCTGTGCTGCCCTGCGGCCCCATTTACCTTCCTCTCTGGGACTGCGAAGGAGGCACGGGCCTGCCCACCTCCCGTGTTCCTGTGGGCCTCGGGCCTCCTTCCCAGTCCTGGCCCTGAGGGCCTGTCCCAGCACAAGGCCAGGTGGAGAAGGCCGGCCTTACCGTGCCAGGGTTGGCTCTTCACGGTCCGTGCTCTCTCTCTCTCTGTGTCACATTTGGTGGAAAGACGCCTGAGTCTGAGAGGGCTGCTGAGACCTGGAACAGCCTTCGAAGATATCCAGCCAACTAAATTTAATTAGACTGCAGTTCCAGGAGCCGGCGGCGTTTCCCTAAGAAAGCAGCGCGACTCCTGAAGCCCCCAACACTCCCGCGCAACCTGCCCCTGGGCTTGGGACCACTCTCCTGAAAGTGCCCGGAGGGCGGCTGACTTGGATGACGAGTCATCATCACAGTCTTGTGCTTCGCGAGGAGCACCAGGACTCTCCCTTATTCCGCGCTGGCTCTTGCTTCCCCAAGCCGAAGCTGGAGGACCTTTGTCTTCCAACTTGGCGTCTTGGATGGCCCCAGAGACCGCCGGCTTGGACAGCCCCGCTCCTGCCAGCTCGAGGCCGAGACTGCATCAGAGTCTGGAGCCAAACGTTGATTGGATTACTGCAATAAGTAGGGCGAAGTGGCAGCTGAGGGACACTGCTGCTTCCAAACATTCTTTTCAGTCTTCCATTCTGCAATGATTGAGCCCTTATCATGTGCTGGGGGCTGGGGATAGAATGGTGAACAGACAACATGGCTTCTACCTTCACAGAGCTCTATATGGTCAGAGGAAGCTAGATAATAAATACATAAGCAAATAAAGACATAAAACAGTTACGGATTGTTGTATGTGCTAAAGAGAAACAGATGGCTGGAGAGTAGTGGAGGGATATTCTTAGAAAAAGTCAAAGAAGAGCTCTCTGAGAAAGTGACATTCAAGCTGAGAGCTTGGGGATGAGACAGAGCCAGCCGTGGGAAAATGCAGGGTGATGATGTTCCAAGGCAGCAGGGACAGCAAGTGCAAAGGCCCTGGGGCAGGAAAAGCTTGGCAAGGCCCAGGAACAGACAGAAGGCCAAGGTTGCTGGAGCGCAATGAACAGGAAAGACAGTGGCCAGTGATACGAGAGAAAGAAAGGCAAAGTCTTCTGGGCCGTGGAGAGCACTGTAAAAGAGTTTGGATTTTACACGAAGGAGTTGGGAGGGGGCCTGAAATGTGCATGGCTCCGGCTATGGGTTTGCTGAATGGGTGGATGGACGGATGAGAAATATTCTTCCATTCGGCAGCCTAGGCATCAAAGTCTTCAGCAACTACACGTCCGTCTGAACTCCTTAGCTGTTGGCCCTTCTTGCCTAGACACCTATAGACAAGATGTAAAGAAACGGTTATGGGAAGAATCAGACTCAAGTCCCGACTGCAAGAGGGCAGAAGAATTGTCACCATGTCCCCTATCAGTGGTACCCACAGGGCACAACATAGAATTGTTTGAAATGGCGGCCTCTAGCATCGTGCAGTTGGAGGTCCTGGCCCAACTTGACACTTGCTAGCTGTGTGACCTGGGACAAGTTGTGTATCCTCTCTGGGTCTCCGTGTCATGGTGTGTGAAAGAAGCGGGGGCCATCCTTGCCTCCCAGCATTGTTGAGAACTGCCAAAGAAGGATACATACTAGAAGGCCCTAAGGGATCCAGGGACACCCTGAAATTGCATGATGGCGGCCAGGTTGGTTCTTGAATTTCTCTTTTGCTTCTTAGATTCGCTTGCTTGTTGGCATCTTGTTTCCCACCCCGGTTCTGGGAGCTGCTTGTTGGTAGGAGGTCATCTGTTCCTCTGGAGCCACCCAGTGCGATCCAGCATTCCAGGGCCAGGTCCACGCCCAGGTCCTCCTGCCACACCAAGGCCCCAAAACAGGTAAAATGAGCTAGATGAGTGTGTGCTGCCTCCAAACCGGGATCACTTTGTTCCTGCCAGGTAAGAAGCTGCCCAGACGGCTTGTATAGCGCAGGAGCTGTGGCTGCTGCTGGGGAATCCAGTACCACGCTGGGCCCACGAGGTTTCTGCTTGTGGTTTCCACGGATGCTTTTATCTCCCTCTCCCCGTGGAAGGATGACCCCCGGTGGTTCACGGGTGCCTGTGCTCCACGCACCCCCGGCGCTGCACCCAGCAGATCCCAGACACTTAGCAAAAGCAATAAATACGTCATGGTCATTTCCAGCCTGCCGCATCCTCCAGGGATCTAACACAGCTTACTACCTCTTGAGGAGCCCATTCCTGACCTCTCCCACCTCTTCCTGATGAGTAATAAACTTAATGATACCTCGGGTGGATGCTAACTCTTTCTTCCCAAGAACTCAAACACTTGGCTCCAACAGTCTCTTTGGCCTCATCTCTGAGTTAGATTACCAAGGGCCCAGGCAGCAGGGATTCCGCCCGCCAACTTGGTGTTATCTCAGGGAAACCGAGGCCCAGCTAGGACAGGCAATTCTTTGCCCAGATGTACAAATCAAAGGCAGCTGGGACTGGCAACCAAGATCCCTTCCCCCAGGTACTCGTTCATGAACTTGATCTGTCCTAAGACTGCTGAAATTGTTTTTTTGCTGGGAGGCAAAGCAGCTCTTTTTAATTCTGCTAATGTTCTAATAGCCCTTCAGTTCTTGAGGTTAGAGAAAATCCCCTCGCTGGGGAGATACCCACAAGGAAGGTGAGGTCTCTGACATGTGCTGGGAACTTGCCGGCCACCTGGGAACATGAGAAGTTCAAGAGAAGTCCCGGCAGCCTCCCCAGGGCTGTGAGTCAGGGAGGAGGTGGGCTCCAATCTGCACGACAGGCTTTGACTCGTCCACTTTCCCGGGCTCCCAGGATGGAAGCCAGAAGAGAGCGGCTCCGGCACATGAGAAGCACGGCCCTGTCCCTCACGTGACCCGCTCTGGCTCTGGGTAGCTGACTAATCCTCGGAGAGTGTGAGTTGGGAGTTTCCGGTTGCCTAGCTGACTACAGGAGCTTAACACCAGCCACTCTGTGTGTCATTAGGTGATCCGGAGCACAAAGCAAAACCACAGATGCAAAGTACTCTGAAACAGTCCTAGGTGTGGCTGCTCTCTGAGGGTGCCCTGCAGGATTGCAAAGCCATGGGGCACTTGGTTGGGGCTCTGCATCCTGTCTGTCTTCCACAAGAGCCCAGAGGGTGGAATGCCAACCTGGGGGAACAAAACGGCCCCCAGGAATCCAACCTCTGAGAGACAGCACCTCAATTCTGCAACACATGAAGTCTGATTATCTTTGTAGATGTGATTAAATCTTTGTTTATTTTTGATGGGACTGAGAATTGAACACAGGGCCTTCAACACTGAGCTTACATCTCCAGCCCTTTTTAAAATTCTGAAACAGAGTCTTGTTAAATTGCCCAGACTTGAAATTGCAATTCTCCTGCCTCAGCCTCCCTGGAGTGCTGAGATTGCAGGTTTGTGCCACTTTGCAAGATGCTGGTTGCAAGACGACCCAGGTAGCACATGTTAAACACAAGAGCAGACACGGGGGTAACCTGTCCGATGACACAGGCAAGTCCATCATGGGAGATACTGAAATTAGTCCAAAATTCCAACTGTTCAGAAAGGCAATCTACAGCTGGGGTGGTGGTGCACACCTAGAATCCTAACACTCTGGGAAGCTGAGGCAGGAGGATGAAGAGTTTGAGCTCAGCTTGGGCAATTTAGCAACTTAGCCATTAATGAGTGAAACCTGTCTCAAAAAAATAAAAAGGAGCTGGGGATGTAGCTCAGAGCTAAGGCCCCGGGTTCAGTCCCCAGCACCAAAGAGAGACAGAAATGGACTACGTGTGCTCAGTGGGAGACCACACTGGACTCCTGTCAGCTCTACCTGATGGGGCCCAGGATCTGGGTGGCTGGGGAGGGGCAATAATCCCAGCTCCCCTCTCTGCCCCGCTCAGGGGCAGCGCTGACATTCACCAGAATGTGCTGATTTTCCACCCTTCCCACGACCCTACACATCTCAGCACTGTCTAGCTTCTACAGGGCCGAGGGGACCCTGGTACAGCCGGAGGGGCCTCCAGGACCTGTTCAGACCATCAGCATCCCTGTTGCAGCAACAGCCACTTATTTTGAGGGTCATCATGGACTGGTCCTCAATGGCAAGAGAAGGAGGGGCTGGCCTCAAACCTGTGTATTGCAGCTACTTCTTCCCCCAGCAAGTTTTCAGCACAGCAAGAGAGGTGAGGCTGGGACCCTCCTCATGCAATCCTCCTGCCTCGGCCTCCCAGAGTGCTGGGATTACAGGTTTGTGCCAGGTTGCCCAGTTTAAATTAAAAGTCTTGAATTGAGGGCATCCTCCTGAATCATCCAGGTTAGACCTAAATGCAATCACCTGTATCCACATAAATCAGACTTTGGAAACAACTTCAAAGGCCCAGCACACAGGAGGCTCAGGTCCACCTTGTAAGTTTGCCAAAGACCAACAGACAAGCGTGGGCTGAGAACCCCAGTGGGTGTGTGCCCTGCTGAGCATCAAGGGGCGAGGCAGAGCCAGACCCAGGGATCCAGGCAAGGGAGGTTCCACTGCACAAGTGGCCCCTGACCCTGGCACCAGCAGGGACCAAGCTGGGAAAGACTATTACTGGGCCAGACCTAATACAATTCCAAAATCACCTCTATAATTTCCACCAGCATGGAAAGTATGTTCATAGGACAAGGCGTCCAGCCCAGGGACATGCCAGGAAGTGGCTGCAGGTGCCACACAACAGGTTCTGTTCTCCTTCCCTCACCTTGTCTCTGAAGCCACCTGCTCAACAGCATTGGGATTATTACCTGGAGGTGAAGAAGGATGTCAGACCCTTCAAAGGACAAAGATCCCCAACTATTCCAGAAACCAAAAAGTGAAGGGACTGCCTTGTATCACTTAACTGATCCATTTCATGAATATTTTTGCAGACCTATTGCGTGCAAATGATGTAGGGGCAGGGACAGGTCAGAAGTAGTCTGCTCTTACAGTTAGCTGAGCACCTACTATGTGCATTTTATTAAAATGATGCCAAAAAACAGACGCTATCCCAACTTATGGAGGGCCCATGCTAAGCCAAGAACGGTCAAGGTCAAGAATATTCCTGCCAATAATAATAGTAGCAATGCAAGTTGATCCTTGCTACACATCAAACACGGGCTGGGTGTTTTTTGAGCATAATGTAGTTCAGTCCCCAACAACCTCGGAGGACTGAACACTCTTAGTGCCTACAGCATCCAAAGGAGAAAACAGACCCAGGTCCTCATTCCTCCCACTACCGAGTGGCAAAGGAAGGCCTTGAATTTGCCCAGATTCCAGAACGAATGTTTTAATTATGCTACCTGCTCATTAATTCTCAAAACATCCCTGTAAATAGCCATTTTGCAAACTGAGGCCAGGCCCTGAGAGATTTTCTTCTGACTGATACTCAGGGCCAGGTATAGGGTAAGGCCTCACCTCTTGAAGAGGTTAAAGGGACACCAAAAACCCTTCAGTGACCACGAGAAATAGTATTTTGTATTCATTTTGAGATTTTTCAGGCTCAAAATGACTGCCAAAAAAATCCACAATGAACAAGAACATCAATATTTTAAAAGACCAGATCCCGCCATAAACGCGCTATTTGCCTCACCCTCATCTGTCTTGTTTTTTTTTTCATAATTAGCGCATTATTGATATTTTGGGCCTTAATTTTCAATTCTTAAAACTCCGGAAATCTCTCAGGGCGTGGTGGCGCACATCTGTAATCCCAGCACTTTGGGAGGCTGAGACAGGGGGATCTCAAATTTGAGCCCAGCCCTGGCGATTTGGCGGTTTAGTGAGACCCGTCCCCCAAACAAACATCCTCCACCCCGCTCGTTGGTGGTGGAATCCAGGGCCTGACGCATTTGTGTGCAATACGGAGATTTTGGACTCATCCTTTAACTTTGCACCTTCTAAGGGCCTGGATCGCCTCCCCTCGTTCGGGGTCGTGGCTCGTTTTAAACGCTCGCCCCTTCCAGGAAGCAAGTGTAGTCATCCGCGCCGCTCCGGTTTCACAGAGAGGACCCTGCGGGCTCAGAGAGGCCCAGA
>PVJO010016322.1:0-42412 GCA_004026905.1 Hystrix cristata
ATAGAAGAAAACTGACTATTTTTGAAGTCCTTATCTTTTAGAAATAAATAGTAATCGCTTATTATCTAAGATTAGTCATGCAATAATTGCTGATGCTGCATGTTGGGGACATGAGGTTCATCACACGACCTCTGTATTTGTAATATCTGAAATTTTCACTGATTCTCTTTTAAAAAGCTCTTATTATAAAAAGACGAAAGGTGACCAAGAGCAGTTAATTGGGTAGTTACAATTACATTTCAGGCAGCAGGGTACTGAAGGTTATAAGAATTTAATATTCCAAACAGAGTCCTTAGATAGTTTGCTGATTGTATACACTGTAAAATCTCAGCCAGGACTCGAGGATATGGACAATATAACAGAGTGAAATGCAATCTGCTTACATTCAAGTTAACATTTTTTTCCCCACTGTTCCATAATGAACTGGCTTCAAAGATATAAAATAATCATACTTGAGATTTTAAAAGACCCTTAATAAAGAAAGCCATAGGATCTTATGACAGAGTACCGCATTAGTAGAGTGTTAACAAGCTGCAAACCACCTGCTAGCATCAGTTTTTAGAAGCATGAAAGTCAACTATTCTGATAAACAAACTTCTGGTGACTTTCTAATATTGATATTAAATTTGGTAAGAAACTAATTTGAAAAAGCAATGTGTTATCCAACCTTAAATATCAACAGCTTTTTCGATGTTATAACACAAAAATAAAAGTAGATCATAAAATTGAAGCATCTCATCACCACACAGTTTAAGTGGTACTCAGTTCTGCATTATACTGTATAGTTGTATCTTCAAATCACATCTCCAATATCCATTGCAACTGTCCAACTTTAACTTGAAAATCTTCAGCAAAGGGAAATTGACAGTCTTCCTAAAGTGATTTACATATATAAGCAAAAGGATGAAAACTCTATTACCATAAGTAAACCACTCAAATGTCCAAGTACTGTGATTATTATCACTCAACAAATTACATATACAGCATAACTGAAGAAAAATCAAATAACTTCAATGTTACTGCCATTACTCAAAAAATTTTAGAACTCTTATTTTCAAATTTTTTCCAGAATCTGCATCCTTTTCTTGAGTAGGTTCAAGGATGGTAACTCTTAGAATCATAAAATACCAACTTTATCTCTCCTTTAAAAGATCATCTAGTGTACTCGCGCCAGAAGTATGTCCCTGGTGAAAAATACAGCTGAAGAACACAGCATGGTTGAGGAAAAGAGGAATGAAATGCAGGCAACTAAAGCTCAAGTACCATAAGAGAAATAGATATGTTCCCTTCAGACTTACTGAAGCTGGAAAGCCTTTGGGTATCCAGATAGAGGTATACAGGATATAACTGGCTATATGAATGTAGAGTTAAAAAAAATGCCGGAAATAAAGATGCAGCAGTTGTACCAAACAGTGGCTGCCTTGGGAGCCCAGGCTGCCCCTAACCCAGACAGGGAGACACAAAGTGGCTGAGGTCTTCCAGGACAGTGTGAGGCAGGCACACGTTAGGGAAAAGGACAGAATCTGAAGTAGTCAGTCCAACCCGACAAGGAAGGCACATACCATATATGGATACCCGAAAACGCGCGCGCGCGCGCGCGCACACACACACACACGCACGCACGCACACACAGAATTGGAAACTAAGGGACAAAACTGCTATGTGTAGATGGCCATTTTCTACATTAAAAACCAAAAGACTAGACACAATAGGATATTCTAGATAGGATCCTAGAATGGAAAAGAAGACATTAGTGGAAAAAAGTGGTGAAATCCAAATATACTCTGCAGTTTAGTTCACAGTATAGTATTGGTATCTTTTTTTCTTTCTTTTGACAAAGGTGCCAGTTGTATATGAAGTTAATTTTAGGGAAAACTGAGGGAAGAATACTGAAAAACTCTAGAAAATCTTTGTAATTAGAGAGTTACAAAATCTAAAAGTACTCCAAAATTAAAAGATTTTTTTTTGAAGTCAAGATAAAGGGTTGGGAATTTAGCTCAGTGACAGAGTGTTTGCCTAGCAAGTGCAAGGCCCTGAGTTCGATGCCCAGCACCCTCCCCTGCAAAAAAACATCAAGATAAAATATGATGAACTACTGGAAATAATTCAGCAAGCTTGCTTGCTGTAAGAATGTATGAGCTGGGCATAGTGCACACTTGTAATTCCAGCACTGTGAGAGGCTGAGGCAGGAGGACTTCAAGTTTCAGCCCAGTCTAGGCAACTTAGCAGGACCCTGTCTCAAAAGTGGAACAGAGGGAGGGAAGGACGGAAGAAGAGAGGACTGGAGATATATCACACACATACAAAAACATAAAAAAACCAATTAAGTTTCTTTATACCCACAACATTGACACTATTATAAAAATGATACTAATTATAATAATAAAAGGTATCTAGAACTTTCATAAAAAATGTAAAACTTCACTGGAAGTCACTTTAAAAAGACTTAAAAGGGGAGCTATGCATGTTTACAGATGGGATGGGAATATTCATTACACTTAAGATGTCACTTTTCTCCTTAAATGGGAGGAAAGAACAAGAGCTTTTAGTGAAAGGGCAGATTTTGAAGTCAGGCAGAACTGGACTCAAAATCTGGCTTTACCAGTTAGTAACTGATCTTACCTTCTCACATGCCCAGTGGAAGAGTTGCTATTGCACAAAGCCACAGTATAGTGCATGCGTGTGTGTGTGTTTGTGCATATGTGTGTGTGCATGCATCTGTGGTAGTACACAGTCAGCACTCAAGTAAGCTGGCTCCTACCCTAGCTACTTGGCTTTGAAATTTAGAGAATTATATATTTGTTATAAAACCTTATACTTGATCATGTACCTCTGTCTTACTTTTCTCATTGCTGAGATGAATTACCCAACACCCACAAGTTAAAGGAGGAAAGTTTTATTTCAGCTCAGTTTGCAGAGGTTTCAGTTCATAGTCAGGTGACTCCAAGGCAGGGCAGCATGGCAGAGAAGCACTGCAGAGGAGAAATAGTCCATGGTGTGGCAGGTAGAAGGCAGCAAGCAGCACCAGCAAACCTGCCTTCTCTTTGTCCCTTTATACCCATCCGGGCCACAAGCCTATTGACTGGTGCCACCCATACCCAGGGTGGGGCTTCCATTACCCACATCCTTAACCCCAGTATCACACCCTTAATCCACATTTACACACCCCAATCCAGCCACCTTGCAAATTCCCCATGTATGACCACCCGAAGCTTTAGAGGGACACCCAGATACAAGTCATAATAGTATGCAAGGACATCTTTTTAAACTGTCATTTCTGCTGTATATATGATATCTTATCCTAGTGAGACCAATTCTTTACTTTTAGAATAAATTTAGTTTCACTATTCCCAAAGGAAACTAAAAACAAACATAGACCTTGTACAATTTCTCAATCTATTATCCTATGTTTACTATTTCTTCATTCATTCAATAAATCAGTACTGGGTGCCCCGTTATGGGATAGGTTTATTTTGGCTCATGGTTTCAGAGGTTTCAGTCCCAGATCACTCTGGGCCTGTGATGAGGCTGAACACCAGGGCAGGGAGTACATGGTGAAGGAACACTGCTCACATCATAGCAGCCAGGAAGTGAAAAGAGAAGAGAAAGGGTCAGTGTCCTAATATACTCTTTTTCTCTCTTTTTAAAAGACAGGATCTTGCTAAGTCACTAAGTTGCCTGGTGTAGGCTAAAATTTGTAATCTTCTTGCCCAGAGGTCTGGTATTACAGGGATGTGCCACCATGTCCAATATAATCTTCAAATACATGCCCCACCTCTTAAAGTTTGTACCACCCCACCAACTCCCAACAGCACCATCAGCTGGATACCACATCTTCAACACATGGGCTTTCAGGTGACACTGATATCTACAATAACAAGATACCAGATAGCTCATTAAAATTTTTGGCAACTTCCTGTATACAAACAAGGTAAAAACTGAGCATAATCTGTAGGAAGGAAGGAAGGAAGGAGGGAAGAAAGGAAGGAAGGAAGGAAGGAAGGGAGGGAAAGTTTATTAGAAATCCATTAATTCCTTCATCATTACCTAGTTAGGACCTGACTTTATGAGTTCACTAATTCTTTCTATAAATGTGAATAGTAGCACAAGCCTGTAATCCCAGCACAATGGGAGGCTGAGGCAGATGAATCACAAGTTCAAGCTTAGCCTAGACAACTTAGAGAGTCCCTATCTCAAAATAATAACAGCTCAATGTGAAAGTTCTGGGTTCAATGCCTCATACTCCCCCATACACACAAAATCTGTGTATTAATTCTTACATTGATAGAGTAGAAAAGGGTTTTATTATGGGAATATGGGATTTAAGATTACCAATGATAACAAAATATTTAAGATAGTGTAATTAAATATAAGTGCAATGTCTGAAATATTCAATCTCTTGCTGTAATTATTTTATTTCTATTTATATAGCATATGTAATTAGATATACCATTTAAGTTGTGCAATAAAAAATTGAAATTACAGCTGATTTATGCCCAAAACAGGTCTGTTACAATTTCTATAGATCAAAATCTATAAAAAAATAAATTTCCCCCAATATCTCCTCCACAAGATTACTTCATGCTCTGAAACAGGCATGTGTGGGCTGAGCTACAGATGACAGCAAGTTTAACACAATACCTGAAAGAGCTCTTGACATCAAATAATTCCTGATTCCTCTAATAGCATGATAGCTTGTTTAACAGCGACGGTGGCTTTTACATTTATAAAGGCATTGGATAACTAAGTCAGGGTGACAGCAAAGAATAAGGGAGAGAACTCCTTGCCCTCTTGTGGCATTCCAGAAGCTCTGGGTCCAGTACAGTAGGGTCCCCAAGCACAGGCAGGTATCTGGTGTGTGGCCTATTAGGGACAGGGCCACACAGCGCTAGGTGAGTAGCGGGAGAGCAAGGGAAGCTTTATTTGTATTTACGGCTGCTCCCCATTGCTTGCTGGCATTACCACCTGAGCTCCACCTCCCGTCACATCAAGTGTGGCATTAGAGTCACATGAGTATGAGCCCTGCTGTGAACTGCACATGCAAGAGATCTAGGTTACATGCTCTGAATCATCGCGAAACCACCCAAACCATGGAAAAATTGTCTTCCATGAAATGGGTCCCTGGTCTCAAAAAGGCTGGGGACTGGCACAAAACAGGCTCAAAGTGGAACTTCACAGTGCCACAGATGATTTTTCACAGAAGGAAAGACAAGGACAGTTCACAGTCCAAAGTAAACAGCCTTGAGACAGCAGAGAATACAGCTTCTCTCACCTGTTCTGCAGCTACCAGAGGCTATGGCTTCCAGAGTCAAGGAGGGCCCAAACACTGCCACTGAGGACACTTTTCGGCCTCCTTTGGGGAGGTAGGATAACTTAGGCAGGAAAATGCTATCAACCTTTGGCAAGGGCATTTTCTGGCAAGAATAGCTGCAGTACCGATGCCTTGGTAATCTGGATTTCAGGACCCACACTGTCTCCTGGCACAGAAATGCAAGACACCACTAAACATATGTATCTGTAAACAGACACCTGGCTTCCTCTTATAAAAGTCATCAACCCTATATGGGTAAATGGTCTTTCTTTCCCAGAGGCCAACTGTTTGAGAAATGTTTTTGAAATGTTGCTAAAAATAAGTTTCCCACAAACTTACAGAAATGGAGAGAACCACCTCTGGTGATTGCCAGAGGTGAGGTTAGAGGAATGAGTGCAGCTAGAAAATGGTAACTTGAAGAGTGCTTGTGATGAAAATCTTCTGTTTCTCACATGCATCAATGTGAGCATCATGGTTGTGACACTGTACTACAGTTCTGCTAGTGGGGGGAAAACTGGATAAAGGTACACAAAGTCTGTCTGTGTTATTTCTTACAACCTCGAATGAATCTGTAACAATCTCAAGTTTTTAAATTTATTTTTAAAAAACCAGCCAAGGCTGGGGATTTAGCTCAGTGATTAGAGTGCTTTCCTTGCAAGCACAAGGGCCTGAGTTCGATCCCCGGCACCACAAAAAAAAAAAACAAAAAAAACCAAAAAACCACCAGCCAAGTAGTTCAAAATCTCTACTTCTAGTTTAATAATTAGTATTTAAATCTATGCATTAATATCTATAAAAGTATATGAGAGAAAGAACCTAAGTAGTGTAGTATAAAGACAGATTCCTGTAGCTATTATTTTTACTATAACTTCAGTTTGGATGGTAAAGAATGGAAGAAACTGAGAACCAAGAGGCAGAATGGGCACAGACCAAATACTCTGCTCCAGTGTATTTAGTTCTTTTTCTTTCTATGACACATTGACTGAGCATCTAAAGCTAGCTCCTATTCAGGTACATGGGATAAAGTACTAAGAGGGACCAGAGTCTCTGCTCTTGTAGTACAGTTTCTTAATTCAAGGACAAATGAGTATTGTATTGTAACATAAGCACAACATAACACAATACAAAAATCTGATGAGAAGTTTTGTATTTTTTCTTTATTAGTACATGTTTGTAGTACATAATGATCCTATTCATCATGAGGCACTGGTACATGTACATAACACATCCTACTTCTTTTTATTTCCTCTTCACCTCTTCCTCCTCCTCCCATTAAGAAGTTTTCATTAATGCCAAATCTTGATGATTTTATTCTTAAACCATAGGAAATGATTAGAAATCATTATTTGAAGGGCTGGGGATTTAGCTGAGTGGTTAGAGCACTTGCCTAGCAAGCACGAGACCCTGAGTTCGATCCCCAGCATAAAAAAAAAAGAAATCATTATTTGAAAATTACTTTTTCTGATGGCTTATCCTACTTCTCAAATTCTCAATTATTCAAAGACTCATGATGTAGTCAATGGGCTATTTGGACACCATGAATTCTCAATTTCTCCCACTCTCTATTCTTCACAGTCTCTGCATACTCTCAGTAGAAGGCAACAGTACACAGGCAGAGAGAAGAATGAAACTCAAATATCACTCTGCTACCTGTTTGTTGTCATATTAATAATCAAAGCAGGAGGAGATTAAAGACAAGACAAAAACACTTTTTGTACCTCAGATAGCTGAATATCTACAGAGTTTTATATTTTTATTATTAAATGAACTCCAAAGATTTCTCTGGTGACTCCAGAAGATTATTTGACAAGTCTTATTCTTTGTATTTCCTGCAGTGTTTACTGAACAAACAGGAAGGGCACTGACCCCAGGGCAAGCATCTACCTTCTTATGTGAGGGTGCCTGACCAAGCCAGAGGAGGAAGCAGTAGGTCTCAGGGGAGCTGCCCCATCATCAGAGGAGATCATGGCAGGCTGGCCTTTGAGAAGGTCAATATCTTGATAAGGAACAACTGTTGGATGTCAGACTTTTAGTCAGGGTTGGCAATTGCTATAAGCTGAAAAAAACTGTCACTGACAAATAAACAAGTAACTGCTGATATTTATTTCTAAAATTTGGATTTATGATATAAACCAATTCTTGAAAATTCCTTTCATTTCTGTCAGAGTAAATGAAGTTCAACATTCACATTCAACAGTGACAATACTTGCAATGAAAGTGGAGTGGCAGCCCAAAGGAGGAGAAAATTTATGCCTACACAAAAATCTGTACATCAGTCATGGATATCTACCACAACCTTATTCATGATTGCCAAAACTTGGAAGCAACCAAGAGGTCCTTGAGTAGGTACCTGTATAAATAAACTGAGGTTTACCCATATAGTGGACTATATTCAGTACTAAAGACATACGCGCTCTTAAGCAAAAAAGAGACTGCGGAACCTTAAATGCATATAATTAAGTGAAAGAATCCATCTAAAAAGGCTACATACTATATAACTCCAACAAAATAACTTTAAGGAAAAGTCAACACTATGAAGACAGTAAAAGAAATCGTGGTTGGAGGGGTAGGTATGAAGAGGTGCAGCACAGGGGATTTTCAACACTGTGAAAATACTCTGTATGATACTACAATACAGACTCCTGTCATTGTCCATTTGTACAAACTTAAAGAATGCACAACAACATCAAGTCTGAACCTAATGCAAGCTATAGACTTTGGAATGACAATGGTATGTCAATGTAGACTCAGTGATTTTAATAAACGTACCACTATAGTGGGAATAATTGATAATGGAGAAGCTACACATGTGAAAACAGATGACACCTTCCTCTTAATTTTGCTAAAAACCTACAACTGCTCTTAATCTTTTTTGACTAATTAAACTGTGGGTAGCAAATGAAAAGGCCTACAGGGACCATAGAGGTAACATGTAAGAGTACAGCAGCTTTCTGACTAAGGCTAAGAATAGTAATGAATAGTAGGGACTATGATAAACTCTAGAACATACATCCCATACTAGCAGAGTAGCCACTACTTATTTAGTGCCAGTCAAGTGTTTTAAACTTTGTAATGCTTAAGTCTGTGATTGACACTTGCCTTATGGGTCACCAAGTTGAAATCCCTGTGTCAAAGGCCATTAACATGGCCAGAGCATGCTGAAATCATAAGCAGCTCAAAAAAGTTTAGTCAAAAATATAAGCCGCTTCAAGCAAGTGTTTTTGCAACCAATCCAACATACCCAAGAGACGGAGTACCTCCTGATTCCATCCTTTTCCTGGCAAATTTTGTTCCTTTTCGAAATGTTCTTGGATTATCTGAAAGAGCCTGAGGTTTCTCTCAAAGTTAAGTAAGTGCCCCATGGAGATAATGCAACCAAGAGCTTGGCTGGCCATATACTTCCCCTGGGGGGTTAGTGCCAATTAGCTGGGCTGTTTGTGTTCCTGGCACTTCCTTCTGGATTGAAGAGTTTACATTCATCTACAAAAATCACACAATTCAGGCAGCTCCAGAACAGAAAACAGAGCAGCATGTGTATGCCCAGGGAAGGAGGAGCTTTTGGGGGAAGGCAAGTGGGGCACAGGGCGGGGAGGGGAAGCTGCCCAGAGTGTTCCAGTTATTTAACTACTCTCTCCCACACAGTCATTCTGTTTGACTGGTAAAATCATTAGGAAAACACCTTTCAAAGCAGGCTTAAGACAAGAGAGTTTTATTTGACTCTCATGAAAATAACACAGGCAGCACGTCTCTCAATCAATGACGAGCATTACTGCAACCTCCACTTTGGAAAACCATGCTTCCAGCCAAGTGCTCAAGATCCACCTCCAAAACTGAGGAGGCCCTCGCAAGGAAAATTCTTCCCTGTATCCCCTGCATGACATATGCTGGATGGACTTAGCATGAAGCTGGAAATAGCTGCCTTGCCTCAAAGTCTCCAGTAAGAAACAGGGCCCCTTCTTCAACTGTGCTGAGAATCCAAAGGAATAAAACAAGATCACAGTAAAAGATCAGGATTACACCCTAGAGATGCAACTGCCTGGAAGTGAGAGTTAATAGGGAAACTACTCCAGGGCTGAGTTCTTTAATAAAATACAACATTTGAAACTGCTGCTGAAAGCCAGTGAGGTGGAGAGACTCTTCTCCAAAAATAGTCACCATTTTCTTAGTCTCTATTAGTAAGGATGAATACTACCACTGGTTCCATAAAAACACTATGTCTTTGGAATATGACTGAACAGCCTTCAAAATATCAGTAAATAAATGTACATGCTTGTGTTCCATTAATGCCTATGTATGTTTACCACCATAAAATATTGGTTCCTGATGTGAATAGAATGCTATTCTTGCAATGTCCTACATTTAAAGTCTTATCCGATCCAAAAGTTTTTTGGATCTGAAAAAAAAATGGTATACTAGCTTTTTGCCCATGTCCCTAGCACATTTTTATATACTCCACATGAAAAGAAACAGGCCCTCTCATTGTAAGTATGGCTAGGCGAGGCCTCATCCCAGTTAGTCTTGGCCTCTACAGCACAAGTACTGAGTATTAGACACGGATCTTAATGGGAAGGATAATTTATAAAATTATCCTGTTTCCCTCTCTATTTAATACAAGAACAATTCTTTAGTCTCAGTCTGTAGATCATGTCCACTTCAGCTTATAAAGGTATATATTTAATTCAGTTTTATATTATTCATCCAAGAAACATTTAAGAAGTGCTCATTGTGTGCAAGATACAGCACCAATATGTGAAGCCTAGCACCATTACACTTAGTACTATGTGGGTGAATAATCCAGGTAAGGCAGGAGCCTTGGATACAGCTGGGTAAAAGGAATAACTCTGAATGTTCTATAGCACAGTAAGATACATACACATTGTGGACAAAAATCAACTGTATATTTCAAATTAACTAGTAGAGGTGATTTTGAATATTCCCAATACAAAGAGAGAACAAAAGAGAGAAAACTGCTATCATTTATAAAGTTTTCTTAATGTCATAAAATAGGTACACAAGTAGTAAAGCAAATAGCTTCTGGCTCCAGTAATCACACTTTGTGCCAAAAGAGGAGCCTAAAATCACAACTACTGAATGTATTTCCTTCTCCATTTCCATGAAAACTAGTTGTTTTGTTTTCTTTTGCTCCTTTCCTCTTCTCAGATTTGGAACCGCTCTGTGAAGACAGTGCCAAGAGTGCCACACAACTAATTACGCAGGATTTGACTATGAATGTCTGTTTCCACCTACATCTTTTCTTGCTTGTTCTTGGCTTGGTTTGGATTTTTCTCTTTCTTTCTCTTCTACTTTCTACTTCTCTTAACCCTCTCTGCTCCCCTCGCTTGTTTATTCTTTCTACTTGCTCCAAAAGATCTGTGAGGCTTCTAAGAGGGAAAAAATCCTCCCTGTAAATGCATCCATCATTGACTCTGCATTATTTTTGAAGGAATCAGGAAAGGTTTTAGGTACAGCAAGTTGTTCTGTTCGACATGGTGTAAACTGAAATATCGCAAAGAGGGAAGGGTGTATGGCCCTCCCAATTAAATTGTTCCAAGGCCAGAAATCAGTATGCGCATCATTCTGCTCAACTCGCACCTTTTACTGTCCTTGTTTCCCCAAGAATGCCTCATCAAGTATCCTATTTTCTATCTCTAATGATGATGTACACATGAAGAAAAGATAATCCAGAATCTAGGCACATTCTTCCAGCTAGACAACACAAATCTCATTTATATTTTCTTTCAGGTTCATGGAAAGAACACTTGAACACTAAAAAGACAATTTGTAAATCACCTGTTTCAACACCAATGTTTTTAAAAATAGAAAACAGGTTCATACGAAAAGATGTTTACTTTACCCATCCCAGACCTCGCCCCCAGTGGGTTACAGTTCTAGGGGCTGCTGGTCACCACAGGCCCCTGCAATACCACCAGGAGCCAAGCACATGGGGCCCAGCCTACTCTCTTGAACAGCCATTTCCAACAGGATTCAGCCTCTCTTTGAGTACATACAATATTTAGCTTCCTGCAAACATTTCTACAGCTATTACTTTCCATTACTACATTAAAATCTTCCTCCTTTAAACTTCACACTCTGCATTGGACACTCTTCCTTCTTCCTTGTTGGTGCCATCCACTGACTGAGAACTCTGGAATTTGGTTCCTCTATATCTTTTTATCATCCTAAAGGGCTTCCGTGTTGATGTAGAAGACTACCAACAACCTAGCCTCAAAGATCCTTAGGTCCAGGGATGTAGCAGAGTAGTAGAGTGCTTGGTTAGCATGTTGCGAGACCCTGGGTTCAATTCCCAGCACTACCAAAAAAAATCTTGCTTTATCAAATCCACCAACCTGTATCTACCACTTCCATAGCCACACTGTCATTTCAGAGCTGCTTCACTTTAAACTCACATATAGTAACATCATTTCCCTCTACTGGTTTTATAGTGTTGCCGACTTTACCGATCCTGACTCCATCATTTCCTTACAAGGCCTTTGCCTCTTCAGCTCCACATTCTTATCAGTCTTAAACCCTGTAGCCCTATTTGCTTTTTCTTTCCAGCACTTCTCATGCTGTTAATTCTGGATCAGTACAGCCACCTGGCTTCTCCAGTCCTGCCCCAGCACTGCTGAACATACACAACGGAAATGTTACCTGGAAACAGGACACATACCCAGACTGGTGTTACGCAGAATCAGGAGTCTCCAGCCTCAAGAGGCCTCCCCACACATGTTCACCAACCAGGGACACAGCCCTGGTTACTTTCCTTTACCATGCTCTTATAGCAGCCGTACAAACTGACACTCTCTCTAAAGGCTGCCAATCCACAGCCACACCTCTCTCTAATAGCTTTCTCTCTTACTTCAAGAGAAAACCAAGTATCACAGACACGTAGTCACTCCAGTGTTCCTATCCCTAAAACAGTATCCACCCACAGTGTGCTAGCTGAGCTAAGCTCATCATTTAGTGATGAGCTGTTTTTTATAGCAACTAAGTCATCAAAGACAGTTTATCATTTTGTGATATTTTGCTATAAAACTGGATTGTATATTTGATGCAGTTGTGGCACAGCTGTTTCACTCAGAAGTAGGGAAGACCCTAAGAACATAAAAATAAACCATGAGGTCCATCAAGGACAACCAACTGCGCAGGTTGCAGGTCTGGAAGCAGTGCAGCACTACCTAGAAGGCTCCCCTGATCATAGCCCAACACCTAATCCACTCTTTTCTTTTTTAAATTTTATTTTGGTGGTACATTTTAGATATACATAATGATAACATTCATCATAGGGAATGTGTACCTGTACATGGTATATCTTGCTGCTTTTTTCCCATCCCCCACACTCCCTTCAACCCCTCCTGCCTCCTTATTTACAAAAGCTTTGTTTCCATTTTTTTCTTTCTATTCTTTCTTTTTCCCTTGTCCCACTCTTACACATCCCCCGCTCCCTCCCAGCTGTGTGAGGGATGCACTGGATATCCACCTCCCCTTGCTCCCCTTGCTCCTATCAGACAGCCCACAGCAGAAGGGCCTCTGCTTATGCTGACGTCTCTCTTTCTAGTCAATGGCAGTTTTCATCCACAAGAAATGAGGATGAAACTATGCAGAAGCGGCAGACAACTGCAACCACAGACTAAAACGGGACCTTGAAAAAACCTCGCAGCCATGCCCTGAGACTGCAGTCTCAATTCCCCTCTGCTGCCACATCCTCGAAACAGGGATCTGAAATCTATGTCCATTTTTTTTTGGGGGGGGATGCTGGGGATGGAACTCAGGGCCTTGCACTTTCTAGGCAAGCACCCTACCACTGGGCTAAATCCCAGCCCTACTTCAGTTCTGTAGTGAGAGAAGTGAGAGAGGGGAGGCTTTGGAGCAGATGGCAGCTGATGAAGACCAGGACAGCAGTAACTGTTTACTGCTATGACCAGAGATCTCCAGATACAGCAATAGAAGCCTGAAAATATGGCCACATGTTAAGTATCACGGTGCTCTTGTTGGGAATTTTTGTTGTTTGATGTCCTTTTTTCTGGATTGTTTATTATTTTTGTTTTCAGAAAACCAGAAGACACAAAACTGACCTGCACATCTGGAGGGAAGAAGAAACCAGAAGAAAGAAACAAGATTCCATGTCTCCCTGGCAGACTAGCCATGGAAGGAGGACCTCCTTAGGGCCTTACTGCTAAACTGGAGACCAAAGTGAAACAAAACTTGGTATTGAGAGGGGCCATTCTAGTATCCTCATTAGGAATTCTCTGACCCATTTCCTTGGAGCACCACAGTGAGTAATTTGCTCAATTCCAAGTGCTACAATTTGGATCTGGACTATCCCCCAAAAGCCTGTATGTTGAAGGTTTGGTCCAGAGCCTGTGGCGCTGCTGGGAGGAGGTGGTGAAACTTTTAAGAGATGAGACAGAGAAGGAGGTCTTCAGGTCATTAGGGGCACATCCTTGAAGGCACAGGGGAACCCAGCCCCTTGTTCCTCTTTTCATTCAAATCCTAGTCCTGTGGTGAGCAGTATTGCTCTGCCACACACTCGCTGCCATGATGTGGTGTCTTGCCACAGGCCCAAAAGCAATGGAACCATTCAACTATGGACTGAAAACTCTAAAACTGTGGGTAGAGATAAACCTTTTCTCTTATAAGTTGATTATCTCAGGTATTTGTTACAGTAACAGAAAACTAACTAAAACCCCAAGCCAGGGCTCACTCACTTTCCTCTCTAGAAACTGGAGCAGTCTAAGTTTACTCCAATGAGGGCCTTATGATGTTTAAGTTGATGTATCAACTTGTACGAGTCATAGCGTCTAGATATTTGATCAGATATCATAGGGATATTTCCATAGGATTTTAAAAATGAAATTTATATTTAAATTGGTGGCCTTTAAGTAAATCAGATTGTCTCCTCTGACAAATGTCTCATCTGTGGGTGGGCTTCATCTGATCAGTTGAGGGCCTGAATTCTTGCTGAATTCCTCAAGCAAGAAGGAATCTGACTGCAGATGGCCTTTGGAATTGAACCGCAACATTGCATCTCCCCTAGATCTCCAGGCTTCCAGACCTGGACTTGGACCTGCCAGTCTCTGTAATCACATAAGCCAATTACTTAAAATTAATCTATCTACCTACCTACCTACCCAACCAACTAACTAACAGATCTCCTACTGGTTCCATTTGGACAGGCCTCCCATTAGTTTTATTTCTCTGGAGAATCCTGACTAGTACTTCCTATATATTGAGCTGCTAGGTCACTGGGTAATGAGCACCTGTGTAGTCACGAATCCAGGTGCACTCCCCACCACACAGTTCCAGCTCTTGTTCTATGACTCTAAAGTCAGGGTGATTTCCTGTTGGTGCCCCTGCTCACGTACCAAACCCACACCACAGGGATGGCCCAAGATACACCACAGTGCTCTCCTCCCATCCCAGTCTGCTGGTTTCCACTAAGCTTGATCCATCTGTTTTCTCATCCAGTCCCTTTCTTTCTCTCCTGAGTCACTGTTCTCTTAGAATATGAGGAATTTCCCAAAAAACACAATTCCCTTATTTTAGAAAAGTAAAGACATCATGTAGAATACACCCAGATCTAGATTTTGGTTGTGCTTTAACGTATAATGTACAGTCAATTAGAGATAATGTTCTGCTTGCTTGTGCTAATTCTCATTTCCTAAAGGAGGTAGAGCACCTGTGTTGACAGCCCTCAAGGCCCTGTTTCTCCGAGTGAGATGTAAGAGGAGATCAGTCACTCTATTACGCACATCTACCTGAATAATTGCACAAAAGCCCAAATCCGATCCTCTTACACCCTTGCTGAAAACCGTTCACTGACTTCCATTCTTATAGGACAAAGACCAAATCGTTCAGAAGCTCACAAAGCCCATCATAATTCAAGCCCTGCCTGGTGGGTTGGCCTGATCACCATAACCCACATGCTGGCCATTCTAAACTTCCTACAGTTCCCCAAAAACAGCAAACCTGGCACTGTCTCCTTGGCCTTTATGCCCTTACCCGCCCTTGTCTGCCTGGCAAATGCCTACTCCCCACATTCTGTTCAGTAGTTACTCCTGTCTGAAGCCTTGTCTGACCTCCCCCATTAAAATTTACTGCTCCCACCGGGATGAACTCACTGCACCACAGGACACACCACAAGCAAAGCAGGCCTAACACTTCATTGCCCTTTATTGATTTACATCTTTTTCTTGGTCTGCCAGACAATACCTACCTTAAGGGACAGAAGATTTTCCTTATTTCAGTTTTTAATACCCAATACTGTATATGATGATATAGCAGACACTTTGTAGTTAAAATAGAAAATCAATGATTATTTTTCTGGCTATATAACTTATTCAGTCCCAAATACTGTTTAAGGTAAGTTACAAAATATTGATGGTATACCAAAAGGCCAACAGAAATTAAGGGTTGAAAATCAGCGAAGCCAGTAGTGAAATTATTATACTTGTTAGAAGCAAGACACATATTTGGCTTTCTAGTAGGCAGCAGAAATAACAAGTTTCCCAAGGATCGTAATATAAAAATAAATTAGTAAGGAGAAGCGTAACTAGTTCTGACACAGTTACCAAAGAGAAATTTCTCCAAAGGAACCTCAGAGTGGACATTATGTAGTGCAAAAAACAGTAGCTTTAAACATTTCTTTTTTTAAAAAAAATATTTTTAATTGACACATGTATTTGCCCATATTTATGGTGTACAGTATGATATTTCAATGCATAAACATATAATGATTTGATCAGGATAACTGGCTTATCTATTACCTCTGACATTTTTCACTGCTTTGTGCTAAGAACATTCAAAATCTTCTCTTCTACTATTTTGAAACACTCCATTAATTGTTGTCAACCACAATTACTCTATAGTGCTACAGAACATTAGAAGTTATTCTACCTATCCAACTGTACCCTGTAACCCTAGTCATCCTCTTCCCATCTTCTCTCCTCCACACCCCTCCCAAACAAACATTTCTTATAATTTATAGGTAGATAAGTTTCCTGGAGATGTTTCCCACAAAACCCCTCACTATAAACTAAAGGCTCACACCAACACACAATTTGGTAAATCCATTTTCACTGTGATGCAGTTCAAAGTGGTTTTCTCATGGATAGACAGATTAATTAGAAGGCATACTTTAGTGTATTTAATAAGGATGCTGTCCTTAATTAACATGTGTCAGACCACAGATAACTGTGAGAATCTGCCAGAGCACAATATAGTTTTTCCTCAGAAAAACAACCTGACACCTAGCATTCTGCTTCTACCTTCAAGGTAATCATGGAAACCTAGCATATCAATGGACTTTCAGGTTAAAATTCCCAACACGGAAAAAAGATGTACCATGTATCATAGAGGCAGGAATCCAAAACTGTTATTTCCCATGGTAACACTTTTAAAAGGGTCTGCTCTCTGGCCTCCCAAGAGAGCAGAACTGTGTGCTTCAACTGTCAGCCATGGAGGACATTAGGCTCCTTCTAGAAAAAGAGACACCTAACAGGAGCATCTATTCATTTCTGAAGGTGCACACCTATGCACAAAGCCAAGATTCTCCAGAATTCCTCACCATAAAAGCCCTACAGCTGTACATCATTAAGCATGGCGAAAAAAAATTTAGGTCTCAAAAATATTCAAAGTAGGTGCAACCAAATATATCCCAACTATTTAATTTACTTCTTTAAAATCTCATTAAAACACTCAGAGAATATCTAACCTTCAGCAGCATAACTTCCTGCAGTACTTTCCTAGAAAAATTAGTTGAGTTGCAACACATACAGAAATAACTGCTACAGGGACTATCAGCTACTTTGCTATTAAAAAAACTGGGTGGAAGGTTTAGCAAAAACCCTAAATTTCATTTACAGCAATAACCTAAAGCATGATTTTTTGGTGGTTATTAGATAACAGGATCAGTTGCTTATTGAAAACATTTTTAGATCATGATAATAAATATATATCACTAGCTTTAATTTTTTACCTTTTAGGAGGAAAGCATACTTCTTGCTTATTAAATTAGATCATCAATAAATACTATTTTGAAATAAGAAACCAACTTGGAGATAATTCCTGTCCATCAACTCAAGGGTTGAGGAATATCAGTAAAAGCCACAATATCACAGTTTCTGACATAGGCGTCGGAAAATTGGTATTACATTTCATAGTGGGGCACAGCAGAAATGCCATGACTAAAAAGTGTTCTTCATGAAAAAATAATGGCTTGAGCCAGGCAACAGCAAACTCTGTGTTAAGCTCTAGACAACAAATATTTCAGGCTGTGAGGGTTAACTGTCATTGTCATGTGACAGCAGCTGCAGCAACATCTGAACAAAAGAAGGACAGCTGTGTTCCAATAAAACTTTATGTACAAAACAGGCTGTCCACATGATCTAGTCGTTGGGCCTGGGCCTAAAAAGCTCAAACGTGAAAAACTATTGAAGGAAATATATTTCTTTTCCAAAAGGTTGCTATGAGAAATTTGGTCAAATATGCCATTGAAATCAACATACTGCGCCTGTGTATGTTACTACTCCTTCATTGTAGTACCCTAATTACTACTTACTGTTACCTTCTTTCCTCAGTATTCTCGAACATCTTGTTTTTATTTTTCCAGAACTCATTTCAAGATTACTACTTATATTTCCATAAAGCACCTTTATAACATATGTACAAATATCTGACAGGTTCTGATATCCACAGCAACCATGCATCTGCTGGTAACTTTTCTATCCTGATTATTACAGTATCTTAACAGTGTCTCCATCTGTAAGCTCTTAGGGCAAAGTATGCACTAGGAGATTGGATATTTTTTCAATTCCACAATGTTTTTCTGAGAAGAGTAACACCAGAGCTGCTCTTCAGGAAAGAACAATGAGGTAACAAAATAATTACCCTAGTAAAGAATAATGTTCATCTAGTTAGACTATGTTATGGGCTCAAATGTGTCTCCTCCAATATGAAAGCCCTAACCGGAATACCTTGGCATACGACTACATTCAGAAACTGGGTCCCTAAAGATGTAACTGAGTTAGGAAGGGCTTTTAGGGTGGCCCTAATCCAGGTGACTGATATCTTTATAGAAAGAGGAAATCTGGTCTTACAAAGAGACGTCACTGACATATGTACAATGGAAAGATCATGTGAAGAGACAGCAAGATGGCAGCTGCCTGCAGGCCAAAGAGAGGCCTCAGGGGAAACAAAACCTGCTACCACCTTGGTCTTGGTCTTCCAGCCTCTAGAATTTGAGAAAATGAATTTCTATTGTTTAACTCACCCAGTCTGCAGTATTTTGCTATGGTTCCCTAGCAAACTAACACAGATGAGACTGTTTAGAAGGCAGTGGGCGTATAGTCTGAGGTAGAACTGAAACAGCTGTGGCAAGAATATAGCAACCTGAACGAGCAAGACACAGAAGAGGAAAAATCAACAGGGCTGGAGCAGGAAAGTGAGGACTGGGGAAAATGGCAGAGTAGACATTTATACCAAGTGATAGACCTGTATGGCAAGGAAGATGGCAACAGATTATAAATACTGGGGAGTCAAAAACATGGGCAGGTGATTTCAAGCAAAGAGAAGTTTACTTTTAGATACATTTCTGGATGTGTGTTGCTCAGCAGTTTCTGAGTATCTGTTTACCTATCTTGGTCTTTATTTTTTAATTTAGTGAATGAGTGATGTCACTTTGTGAAGGTTAAAATAAACTAGGCCTAAGTACATCTGCTTTTATTTTCCAGTTGTTTTTAAATCTTACATCACACGTCCTTAAATTCTAAGACATTTCTGATTTCCTTGAAAGGGTGTAAGTATGCTTTTAAAATATCCTTTTAGTTATTCTCTTTGCATTTTTTGCATGCCATAGCTTATTTGGGGTTTTAATCTTCTAGATCCGAATTTGAAGGTTCATTTCATTCTTATGTAATATTTATTCTTATCCTCTACTCTATTTTTGTATATACTGTTTTAAATTTGTGAGTTCTTCTGAAAACTACCCCTATTTTTTTTTCAAGTGCTGGGGATTAAATCCAGGCCCTTGTACACACTAAAAACTCTACCACAGAGCTATACCCCAGCCCATTTCCCCTAAGTACTAAAGAATTATTTTATACTAAATTATAACAAATATTTTCAATGCAAGTCAACAGGATAGGAGAACAGATGGCAAAGACTAACTCTGCTGGATATGGCAAAGCCTCTGCAAAGAGTTTAAACCATTTCTTAAAAATCACAACTTCAGTTCAAATTCCTGCTACATTGTCCATGTGGAATTCTGGCCAAGAAGCTGTATTCTAGGCACCAAGAAGTCTAGAATGCACCATTAATTGCTTATTGTCCTGAACAAGCAATTAATGGGGTTATGTTTTGAAAACCCAAAGTAAAAGACTGATTTCCTTCTCTAAAATGAGTGATACTTGCTTCATAAATTTATATTTAAGATTAAGCAAGTATTATTTATAAAGGTGGCACAAAACACATTCTCAAAAATTTCATCCATTCAATATATGCCCAGTAAATACCAGGGACTAGAATACAGCAGTGATGGTCAAACCACAGGCTGTCCCTCTTCTGTGGGGAAGCGTCCTGCCTGACCACCGTGGCCATTTCACCACTGGTTTAAACAGGGAAGGACAGAATTCTTCACGACTTTCATGTCACTCCTTCAAAATATTATGTGTGCCTCACTTCTCCCATTCTTTAACACCTGAAGTGTCACTGTAATTCATTATTTTTTAATCCAACATATATGGTTTCTTTACATATGAATACACTCTACCAAACCCATTAACAAGATAGTCTTCCCAATCTCACTTGAGTTATAGTCCCATCATGTTATTGAGTTCATAGTAAGGTATATATATATAAGAACTTCTAAAACAGAAACATATTCAAAATAGAATATATCCCTTTTCACTTTTTACAAATGCCTTATCCCAAACAAGATAAGGAAAAAATGTTAGTAAGTCTTACATTTAAAGGTTAACATGTTCCTGCTGGCTTGAACCACTTGTACAAATGGATCTAATAACTTTTATCAGTCTTTTTACTAATAAAATCAGTAGGCCTATAAAAGGACTGAGTCTGGTTAGTTGCTTGAATCCAAATAATTACCACCCAAAAGTAAAGGTTAATACTATTCAGCTGGGCATGGTGACGATGCCTGTAATCCCAGCACTGGGGAGGCTGAGGCAAGAGAATGTCTATGCATTTAAGACCAGCCTGAATATCGTAGCAAGACCCTATCTCAAACAAAAAACAAAAAATCAAAACCATTCACACCAATTAGAAAATTATTACAATAGTTAACAAATTTATGTATTTCATTAAATAGAAATTTATTTATATTTATGAATTTTGTAAAAACAAAAGGTGGCTGATTTGTACAGTGTGCAAAATGTCTTAACACATTTGGCTTTTTTTGCAGCCACAGTGGCACCTATTTTTTAGGTAATTTTGATAACATTCTCTACTTCTCCTGCCTGCATTTCCTTTTTGGTGTGTGCAGGGGGGGGGGTGCTAGAGATCAACTCAGGGTCTTGCACTTGGTAGGCAAGCACTCTACTACTTGAGCTAAATCCTCTACCCCCTGCCTGCATTTCTTGACAATCAGAAGTAAGTCTGACAATCCTATAAAGTGAATTTTTTTTCCGAATAATTTGTGCCTGTGGCATTTCCTCAGGAATTAACAGCTTATCAGCAATTCTTTAAATTTTAACATGGAAATCTTACAAGTAAAATTATATACACGCATTTACAACTGCTGTACCACAAATCAGCTATATTATAATTTTTGTGTATCATTTTAATGTTTTCCTTAAGGAACTGTAATACAATGACATCTGGTCTGCTAAATCAAAGTCTGTCTTTGCATTATGGTAACCAAAGACAAGATCAGGCTTTATGTTTCAGGTTTTCATATGATCAATGTACATGTATGATTTTTACAACTCATTTGTAGGGGGCCCGGCCAAAGAGTGAATGGTTAAACTGGGGCAAAGGCACACAGGCTCTGCGAGGAGCAAATGGTAACACTGCGGGTCAAAAACACACAGGTTCTACGAGAAATGAATAGTTAAATACCAAAAGTTTAGATTAGTGATGATGTCTGGCCATTGTCCTTCCAATTTCCCCAAGAAAAACTGTCTAGCCTTGACACAGCTCTTTGCTCAAACTGTTTTTTCCTGCATTTTTCACTCACACTGATATTCTAAATAGAGTTCTCAGCTCTGGGGTTTCTTCTGGGAATCTCCCTAATGCTGGGTGTTCTGGTTCAGACAGCCCCTCAGGGCCTCTCTGTGATTGAACTGAATCTCATCTCCAAGTAAATATCATCCTCTACACCACCACGGGCGCACACTGTAACAGTTGTTAACATACAAACGGCTCTTTTATTAGTCCATTTAACAAATTTTACACCGGAAGGATTTTCAAAGTTTATGATTTCACTGTGTTTTTGCTTGTACTGGTAAAAATTTGCAATTTTTACTGTGCCACAAAAAATATGTTTCTTTTTTGTAAAAGTTCTTGTACTGGGGGCATACATGAATAATAACTATGTGCACATCATGTGCAGAGTTCAAACCATAAGCCATTTGTTAATTCCAAAACAACATCATGAGAATGCCCATGCCTCAAAGGGTTTGCACTTTTTCTGCCATAGACATGTAAGTCATAGGTGTAACCATCAGACAGACATAATTTATATAATCTTATTCTGTATTCGTGCTGTTTTGCACTGATGTATTGATGAAAATGCAGATGTCCTCACCATGAAATCATACATTCATCTATCACATTTTTTTTCTAGGTTTTACTGCTTTCCTGAATATATTAAAAATTTCTTCCATGATTTTTCTAAATTTATTCAAGGAGCCCTCAGTTCTGTATGTGGTATTGTCAGAGAAATGTAAAGTTCAAAATTGCCAAAAAGATCACGTTGCATGGCACTCTTTATATGTCTGTTGGCATACATATTATTTTCAGACCTATACAATCTAATATCTGGTATTGCCACTATCCCCATAATTAATAAGAGCTATAAAAATTTTTATCTTACTAATTGTAACAGATTCCCAGCATTATTGATGCTTTCTTTTTGTAATAAAGTTACACTGTATGGCATATCTATTTGTTTCCAGTATAATTTTGAGCATATGATCTGATAAGAATAATTTATACAAAGCAAAAGGATCACTGCAATTAATATTTATTAGACGCTCTTCATTTCACAGTTCCATGTGTTCATGTTCTATCAAACACGTTGCTTTCCATTATCAGGTGTCATTCTTCCTCTTGATCGTCTACATTCATATCCAAATTCATGCTATGTTCACTGAATGTACTGGCACAAGATTATATTCATCGATTGTAATGCATCCTCATCTGAAGAGTAATAGATAGATCCTGAGTTTTTCCTCTGATGAGCTATAATTACTGATTCATCTGATGAATCATCCATTTTCTATGTCTGACACTCTAAAGGGGAAACAATTTTACAAAACTGAACTACTCTTAAAATTGAACAGGTTATAATGTGTGTATATGTGTGTGTGTGTGTGTGTATAAAAATTATAGATTACTTACAAATAAAAATGAGACGAACCACCATGGACCCACAAAGGAATAATAAAAGAAAAATTTACCACTGAGCTTAATAATAATTTACCTGTGAAATAACAATGATTTTTTTGTTTTATTAACAAAATTATATTAACAAAAGAGCATACACATATTAGTTATATAACATCAGAAGATCAAATTCAAATCAGAGCCTCCTGGCAGTGAGGCATACAAATTACAGCCCCATCATAAACATGGTAAATATTTTTTAATTTTTTTTTTTTTTTTTTTTTTTAGGAGCTGGGGATCAAACTTAGGGCCTTGTGCTTGCTAGGCAAGCACTCTACCACTTGAGCTAAATCCCCAACCCCTGAACATGTTAAATATTAAATATGACTCAAAATTTCTCCAAATATTCCTTTAATAAGATGAAAAGTATAGAAGAGGACAAATAGTACAAAATGCCGAAGTAGACCATTCCATAATCAGAATCTCAAAATCCAGAAATACTTTTCTCCAGTCACTATCCAATTTGAGTAGTCACCTAACCAGTGAGTAAATGATACCTCCCCCAACACTTATATGCACACCCCACCTCCAAATGAGGCAGGAAATAGATATAAGCTGAAGTCAAATGATACTTGCTAGCTGGCACAATCAAAACAACAACAAAAAAAAAAACAAGAAAACAACAAAAAATAAAAAACCAGAGCAAAAAAGTACTAATAAGAAAAGTAAAAATATATAAAGAAGACATGTAGCAGGTGTTGGGGTATAAGAAAGTATATATACAGTATGGTATATATAATATTTATGGTAGTAGAAAGAATTCTATTTATAATTCAAAACAAAGTCTGCTCATGAAGTGATAAAGTTCAAAAAGTATTCTTTAAAATGGAAATATCTGACTCTTTTACTCTTTTCCATTTCCAATTTATGTAATAACCACCCAAAACACATGAATTGTGTTCTGTTTGCAAAACAATTCAGCTTAGAAGGGAGTAGAATGAGTCTGGTCATTCACGATTTCTCCCACCCACCCTTGCAGACATCGCATCACGAAGACTATGTGTGAGTCACTTTGTCGTACAATTTCCATCCTTTCAAGAGTTTTACAGATTGCTGTAAAAAAAAAAATACTACCTCAAATCTGAATTAATACTGAGATGAAACTATCTGTGACATTTACCACAGTCAAAAAGGACACTAAGAATAGGACTGGACAGTTCTCAACCTTAATTTATAAAATTCTTCACTGGCTTTAGACTTGAGAGAGAGAGAAATTGATCTACGATTAGTGTCTGAATCAAGTATGAATTTCCAGGTCTACTTCCTTAATTAGAGGACTATAACCAGTTCTGGACCTCAGCATCAATACTAGATAAAAAATACTGATACATTTATCAATAACTAAAAAAATGTTCATAGTAAAAAGTGATTCTAGCAAATGATTGTGCTTTACTTCTGTTGCTTTCTTAGAATAACATAAAAGGTGTTTGCAGAAGAGAACTACAGCCTTATCCTATTCAACCTACCTACAGTACTTTACATGCCTCATACTACTGTATTTATGCTTGTTTATTCAAAGTGCTAGTTCCAATATAGATTGACTCTCTTCTTGGGCCGCAAACTGGTCACTCGTTCTGTAGCACGGCCATGGGGGCCTGGGATAAGTAAATTCAGCCTCAGACCTCTCAGAACAGAAAAGAGTAGCAGGTCATAGTGTCTAATTTATTTAAAAAAATGAAAATTCCCTACCACCTTGGAATTTCCAATAAAACTAGAAGACATGAAATTAAAATACAGCAAGCCATTAGAGAGAATTTTACGTAGCACATAAGGAAGTACAGGATGATGTGAAAGAAACAGGGCTGAAGGAATGATTAGGAATGGGATATGTAAGAGGACACTCCAGCTCCAGCTCAAAGGATTAGCCTGGTTAAGGCCTGAGAGGAATGGGGTACGAAGGAAACCGAAATGGAAGGGCAATGGCTCATTTATCCAGTGCACGCTTAACTTAACAGACAGCCTCTGAGTGGCCACTGTGAGGATGGATACAGAAAACAAGACCTGGTGCTTACTTACCTACGAGGAGCTCAGAGCCCCAGTGCAAGAAACAGACACACAGACAACTAACTGTGGCAAGAAGTATTAAATTCTGTAGTAGAGTACGTACGAAGTACTACGGGACAACAGAGATAGAAACCTTTAATTCTCCCCGGCAAGGAAGGGGAAAGTTTCACAGAGAAGACTTTTGAGCTAGTTCTTAAAAGACTTTTCCAGAGAAAGGTAAGAACAGAAGGGGAATGGGAGCTGGAAAGAAAAAGGATTTTCCAAAAACAAGGATCATATTAGGAAAGGTCAGTTGTTGAAATGGTGATGTTTCTGTTATCTGAAAGAGACTGTATTAAACCACGGGGCTGGCAGCATCATGGGCATATGGACAGCAAGCAAAGGGAAGTAAGAGTAAGCAGAGAGTTTATACCTGAGAAGGAAAGCTGGGTAGGTCTGTTTAGTGCTTAAAATAGCAGGAAAGGACGGACAGGGGAAATTAAGAAGCACCACTAAGACTGGGAAACACACAGGAAAAAGAGAGGGAAGCCATCAAAGACAACTCATAGGTGTCTAGCTTTGGAGACTATAAGAACAATTTCACTACAAGCAGAAATTTGGTAGCAAGGGTATCAGTTTAAGATAATATTAGGTTCTGTTTTACATATGTTAAATTGAAGCTGTGATGATGTATCTGTCCTTCAAACAGCTTGGGACACAGAGATAGGGGGTCAGGACAAAGACAAGAGAAATGACCTGCTGCAGATACATAAATACATACACAGGTTAGGAGGATAGAGGGTCAAAACTAGACCCTTTGGGAATAGGAAAGCAAAAGACCACAAGAAAAGAAGTGTGGAAGAAAAGACAATTGGATGAGTGTTATAGGAGAACCCAGTTGATATAGTGTGATGAAACCCAACAAATTCTCAAGAAGTCACAGACAGACAATGATACCTTATGCCAGAATAGGGCAACAAACTGGAAAAGGCCACATGATTGAACTGGAAGATCACAGATATTCACATAAAGAATGAGTTATTAGAATGCTGGGGGCAAAATCTAGACGGGAAAAGGGTTTTTAATAAAACAAAACACAGATAAGTACAAGAAAGTATGGGATTTCAGGGTATAAATCACAGAAGGAAAGAATGAACCACCATGTGCAGTACACTTGAGGAAAGTTTGTATCACATAGTGTGTCATTAAATATGTTAAATGCTTTTCAAGAAATTAGAATTCTGAATAAAAGTTCTAAACTCTTCCTCCTGAAAAATGATTACTCTTTCCATAAGTTATCCAAAGTAGAGCCAACGGCCAGCCTCCAAGAGTCCCAAATGTTTTCCAAACATAACACTGTTACATATAATCAGCTCTAGTAAAAACCTGAACATATGTCTAAATGTACATGCCACTATATCAAGAGAACCATGAACCTCATCTAAGCTTTCTACACAGCACAAGGCCCATGCATAGCTAGTCCACGGAGAATGCTTTCATCGTTTGCCAACACTGAGGGAGCACTCCCTGAGTTAAAGGTATCGAGCTTTTTAATGATGACAAGGAGAAGTGACAGTTCCTATCTTAAGGTATGAGCATCTTTTCACAGTGCCTAAAATATTAAAAGAATCCAAGCACAGAATCTAGACAGATCACTGCTGCTCTGTACAAAACACTTCTTTCTTGACCAACTTATTAATTGTAAATCTTCACTATAAATTAATACGTTATATAGGGCTAGGGATTTAGCTCAGTGGTTAGAGTGCTCGTCTAGCAAGCGCAAGGCCCCGAGTTTGATCCCTGGCACCAAAAAAAAAAAATTAATATTTTATATAGCTTGATTATAAATTAAATCAGGATTTATTCCTTTCAATAGTTTGATTATACCTGGAACATAACATTGAATATTCATTTTTTTATCTCCAAAATAACTTGAAAAAATCCTACAAACATTTCATTTCAAAATTCTCTTTTTTATTTTATTTATTTATTTTTTTGGTGCTGGGGATGGAAGTGAAGGCCTTGTGTCTGCAAGGCAAGCACTCTAACCACTGAGCTAAATTCCCAGCCCCTTATTTCAAAATTCTATTGGATAATTCAACTTGGAGGTTAAATTAATTTGGGGAAGTCAATAACCCTTTGAAACTATACACACACACACAGACACACACAGACACACACAGACACACACAGACACACACACACACACACACACACACCCTCCCTCACAGATTTCTGCAAATGAATGAGTAGGCATCAGGGTTACACTGGTCAAGTCATTTTGTGCGTGAAGAGTGAGCATTCAGCTGGGATGAGACATAAGTTAAACACTGAATATTGGCTGCTTGTTGCCTCTAGGCCCTTTAAATTTCTTCAAACTAAAACTGTCTCACAGGGGTTTAGAACAAGACTAGCCTGGCTTCTAAGAACCACACGTTCTTACCGGCTCAACTGGTGAGGTTCCCTGGAAGTCACCACCTTTTTCATCCTCTCCTAAGAGCCCATGGTTAGCAATAACCTAGTTTAGAGGGTCTCTTTGGCCACTATTACTATAGTGAGTTTGTTAAAAAAGATAATGTAAGAGCTGACCTTAACAGTGCATTTTAACAAAGGAACAGTGAAAACCACAGTACTACAATGGCACTTCCTGATCATACAACTAAAGTTCTATATTGATAGCATTTCTCTGAATTATTTTGCAAAGGCCAAGCATTAACTACATGAGCACTGACAATAAAACAAGCACAAGACTAGGTCCCTAACTTTGGTGTGCAAAAAATGACAAGTTCAAAAACGAAACAGAATATACTTGTTTGGATAGAAAATGCTAATGAGGGTAAATCTGTGTCCACAAGAAAGTGCTCACTTGCCTTGCTCCATTTCACAGTCACAGATTCTTACTCCAGGGCAACCTTCTTACAGGTGTGTACCACAGGACAAAGAGAGCTCCAGGCAGGGTTTGGAAAATCAACAAACACTGGAATTGGAAAAACATGCAAAATCTATGGCACATGTGCGAGCCTCTTGAGGTTTAAAACAGGCGTTCCAATAATGTGAAACCTTAAGTCACCTTTTCAGCATCATGGATGCTGATTTTCTTAGAATCGATGTAAAGATGAACAGTCAGTTTTCTGCTCATAACAAATGGCTTTTGTTTTATTACATCTGCAATATTCTATTTTCAAATTAAACTGTAAAATCATGCCACCAATGTACAATGGGATCATAAATCAAATCGAGAATACTTAGAACCTGATTGTTACACCACCAGTCAAAGTCTAATTACATAAGGCTACTCTATAAACACAACGGAAGCCCTCAGGGCATGTCATGAAGGGATGTTGCCTTTTCTAGGCTGAAGTCACTTGGCATTAAGCTCATTTTAAAAGTCTCCCAAAGTGTGGTAATATCTATGACTCATGAACTGTCTCTTCACCGGTAAACTGATTACATGATTTCCAGGATTAAATAAATTATTAGATCTTGACATCATTTGTTTACTGCAAACAAACAGCATTACAGTAAATATCAAGTTTATTAAAGCAAACTAGTGGGAGCAACCACCAGACATTACTGAAGGAGTAAAAGGAGAGAATCTAGTATCATTAAAAAAAGGTTCCATTTACCCAAGGGCAATGGTTACCAGAAGGTAAGGTGGCTTTAACCAAATACAACCTGAAGCAACTGTGAACTAGCAAAAATTCCTTCGAGGGGGTACTATCTCAGCATCTAGAAACTAGCCAAAGGGAGGCCACCTTGTCTATGCCTGAACGGAAGACAGCAAGGAGGACTGCAGGAAGGCGGGACTAAGAGACACAGGGCCAGATGGCTAGAAGCTTAGCCAGGACAGAAGACCAGGCAATTGACTACTTTGTCTGTCTGTCATACTAGGGATTGAACCCAGGGCTTTCACACAGAGATACATCCCCACTCCTTTTTGAGACAGGATCTCATCGAGCTTCCTAGGTGGCACTTGAACCTGCAATCTTCCAAGAGCTGGGATTCCAGGCATGTGCCACTATGCCCAGCCACTTGTTACTTTTCAAACTTCATTTTCCTCTTCTAAAATGAGACTGGTGAACTAGAAGGGCTAAAGCCTCCATTTAAATATCACACACTCATGTTTCTTACGAATGACAACTGCACAGAACACAACAGGGGCAAACAACACAGGAGTCAGGCCGACCTGGACCCCATGCTCGCTCCTCCCTCAGCCTCCCCAAGTCAGTGTCATCTGATGCACGGAGACAGAACACTGTGACCAACAGGCAGCCACCTCGTGGGAGAAGCCCAAGGGTAAACCTAGCACTTCTAACTACCTTCATTTTTCCCTAAATAAGAGCATCTGGAACAAATTTCATGCCTATGTGGACATAAGCAACATATATTTCACTTACTATACACTCTGCCACATGTTCTAACACGCTGCTTAGGAAAAAAATGTTCTCTCCTGAAAGTCTACATGGTTCTCATGGTTCAGTCACTGTTACACATTCCCGTGGACATTAGGAGAAGCCTGCTGAGAGCAGGTTACCAAAAGGAAGGCAGTGTACAACACACATACTAGAGAAGCAGAAGCTCTGCAGTCACATTTTTTTTTGAAACAACTTGATTTTTTTCAAGGCTCTCATGTCAAATAAAGATTACCCCAGGATTGTAAGTAACAAGCCAGAAAATGGGCTCTTTTGTGGCAGGTGGGGAGGGCGGTGCTGGGAATCAAACTCAGAGCCTTGCACTTGCTAGGCAAGTGCTCTACCACTGAGCTAAATCCCCAACCCCAAATGGGCTCTTCAGAGTGAAAACAACTCAAAGGAATACCCAGGCGTGAAGCAAAGCTGACCTTCAGCAACACAGAGATGCCAGAAACTCTTGTGTTCAGTCGCCTTCCATCTCTCCTCTTGGACCCTGTCTCACACCTGCTCCAATTGCCTCTTCTGTACCTGAGCCACTCTCCCTCCACCATACAGCACCCCACCATTTATTCCACAGACTTCAAAGCACCCCTTCGCCAACTCCACTCCTGGTCAGCTTCTGGGGAAAAAATTGCACTCATTACTTAATTCACACTAAAAGTTACAAATGAACTCAGGTTTTCAGTTATTTGCATTTTAGAAGACATCTAGGCAGAAAGCCTCATGCCAAAGGAAGAAACTCACCAGTGACAGGTTTTCAGGTCAACTGGACCAAACAGTTTAAGGAATGAGGCCATGGGCTTTTCGATTTTTCTAACGAGCCTAGATATCTAAGTCATGATTCAGTGGGCAACTGTGACTACTGTTAAATATGCTTTCATCTCTCCATGTTTGCTGGTTGGCTTTGCTGGGGGAATGCGCAGCTGAGAGGACATTTTATGTCACGCCATACTCATTTTTTTCCTTATATCTTTCCCATTTGTCTCCTTCTGATTTGGTCAATTATCAGATGTACAATATAGCTGATACCTATCAGGTACAACACACCTGATACCATCCACATGTGAGCAAACCATACTGCACTTAACTTCTATCTAGGTTAGGCTACACAGAAATGATCTCAATTCATCAGTCTTGGGTTTGCATGCTTGTCTATTAGCTGGTAAAAGGTGTCCTTTAAAAAAATTAGTAGTCTACATAAATCCAGATGAGTTATTCCACTCTTCACTTTTAACGTCTTTCGCCACTTAAAAAGTTGGCAGGGTTTTCAACTTTAGCACTAATGACATTTGAGGTCAGAACATTTTTGGGGGAGACTATCCTGTGCATTGTAGGACATTTAGCAGCATCCCTGGTCGCTAACCCTTTGTCCAGGAGTACCTTCCAGATTAGGACAACTAAAAATATCTCCAAGAGTCGCTAAATGTACCATGGCAGGCACAATCACTCCCATTTAAGTATCTAAGTTAAAGGAAGATTACAACTATGAACCCGATTCATAGTTGGAAAGAAAAAGTTAACAGCTGTTTTTATATTTACAAGGGTAATAATGTGGTATGCAATTCAGAAGTATCCCCACTGACTAGCCGCTACATAGTTTTAAGACAAGCAGCCTCGATGAGAAAATAACTCAACAAGTAGAGTATTTTAAAAGAGTATTAGTTGAAGTCCTAACTAAGAACCTAATTTGGAAGGTAATTCTTCTTCCTTTAGTCATAACATATGCTTTTTAAACAAGTTTGTAATACCAGAAAAGAATTGGGGTATGTATGCACCCTGCCCTAATCAGTTGAGCTAATCTAGCAGAACCAAACTTTAAACACAGGTGTATTTGCTGAAATCTACTGCTACAGAGAAACAGCACTAACCCTTATATTAGGTTATAAGCATCTTTTCCCCAGAAAAAGCTAGAAATTCAGGATTTTTAAATTTTTACCATAAAAAAGTACTTAGATGAAACTCTAGACCCCTGCACTCTTTTCTGGGGCAAATGGAATATGAGATTCTCTTCCTGGAACCCATAAAGGAAAGAATGCCACAACACCGAGCTTTTAAAAGATTTAGAGAGATTAAAACACACTCTGGTTCTCACTCTCATTGCAAATGCCATCAAAAGTAGTAAACCAGCCCACTTCACTCCCGTTTCTTCCTCTTTTCTCTAGACCACTGGCTCTCCAGGCGTGATTCTCACATCAGCATCCCTGTTAGAAATGCAACCATTCCGCCCCAACTCCAGGTGTAGGGACTGAGAAACTCCAGGAAAGCCACCCAGCAATCTGTTAAACCCCGCCAGGTGATTCTGAAGCAACCCTAGTGTTCCAGAACCACTGATTCAGGCCAATGCTATTTCTAGAACCACAAATAGATTGCTTTTCTTTTTTATGGAAAGTAAAAGTGCAATTCTCATTTCATCCTTAAAGCTCCTCCAAGGCAGATAGTGTTATGGCCACTTTAGGGAAAAGGAAACTGGGCCTGGGCTGAACACGCTCAAGGTCCCAAAGCTATTAAATGCAGGTGGAAAGAAGAAGGTTTTTTGTATCCTCCATTATAGAAACAAAGGTCTGTCGCACTTCATTAATAATGCCAGGAAAATTGTTTATTTCTTTGTTTTTGTTTTGACTCTTTCAGCGTTTATCAATTGCAAAAAAGTAGAAATGGGTGAGAACAGTGTGCAAGAATGCCTCGGGTCTCCTGAGTCGGAACTTCAGGGCTGGACTGTGGAAAGGCATTTTATCCATTAAAAAACGTGCAGTTCTGTCGCGGTCCCTCCTGTCTCGGTCCGAGGGAGGTGGGGGCTCTGAGAGCCGCTCACCTGCGACAGGTGGTCTGCCTCGGGACGGACCCTGAGGCTCTGGTCCAGGGGACCAGTTTACAGGGAGGAAACTGACGCTCCCCAAAGCTCGGGGGACGTCTAAACCCAACACCACAGCTCCCAGGAGGAGGGTGCGCGGTGAACCCGAAACCGCCGAGGGCGGCGAGGAGGAAGCCGCAGGTCCCCCGAGGGCCGGAGGGGAGCGCAGCGCGGAGGAGGCGCGGCGGGCACTCACCGTGAGGGTCGCTCTTCTCCCGCACGCCGTCCACGCGGCCGTCGGGGTGGATGCGCAGGAAGAAGCCTCCGTTTTTGCAGTACAGCCTCTTGGGATCCTTGAAGTGGCCGGGCGGGAAGTTACCGCCGCTGCCGCCGTCCTCCGGCAGGGCGGGCAGAGTGGTGATGCTCCCGGCGGCCATGGCCCCGCCGGGCTCGCGCCGGGACACCCGAGGCGCCGGGGGAGCCGCGCGCGCTGCCGCCGCGCCCCGGCCCCGACCCCGGCCTCCGAGCCGCTCGGGGGCGCGTCCCCGGCCCCGGCCCCCCAGCCTCCCGCCCGGCGGCGCCAGCCCGCGGGCCCCCAGCCTCGCGCCGCCCGCCCTGCCTCTCTCCGCGCCGGCGCTGGCGGCCCGCAGCTGGGGTCCGGGGACTGGGTCTCCGCGGCCGCCGCTCCGGACGGAGCCGCCTCCGAGCGGCAGCTCCTGGGATCCGGCTGCTACAGCGGGCACCGCATCCGCCGTTCTGTCCCTCCGCACGCCGCGGCGTCACAGCTTCCCCTCCGCCGCCCCCGACCCCACCGCCCCGCGCCCGACGCCCCTCCCTCCCCGCGCGCCGCCCCCCGGAGCGCTTGTGGTTTCTGGGGCGGCCTCCGGGACTGCGCCTCGGCCGTAGCACGCACGCGCGTGAGCCGGGCTCCCGAGCGCCGGAGCTCGCGGGGTGCGCGCTGGTCTTGCGGCTCCGGGCTTCGCCGCCCGCTGGGTGCGTAGAAGTTGCCCTCGCCCAGGCTCCGCCGCCCGAAGCCCCTTTAGTCTTTCTCCACGCTGCGGAGCTCTTGCCGTGCAGCCAGCCGTGGCATTTCAAAGTGTAAATGCCACTTTCCGCCTCGTCTGTTTTCCTTGCCGGCGTTTCAAAGCAGAGGAACTTCTTCCACCCCACAGAAGTAGAAGGTTCGGAAGCAAGGGAAGAGTCCGTTATACGCTTTTGAAAATCCCTATTCGCCAAAGGACCAGAGCTATTCGTGTGCACAGAGGGTTAAAATTAAAGGACACAGCCTGAAGTAGATTACCAACAAATGGAGAGAAAGAGGTCCAGAGAAGGAACCGACTGGGTGCCTGAGAGGAAAGATTTCCTTTTACCAAACTACTGACTTTAGACAATGTGGAAAGATGAGGATGGGCCTTTGGTCCTTATCCTGGTAGAAGAGGATTAAGCTCTTAACCCGGAGCTGGCATTTGCCCAAGCTAAACTGTTACACATTTCATGGAGAGAGTATAATTTTCTGAAATGCCCAAACTACACAAAATTGAAATTAATTACATTTTTATGACTTCCAGTAGACTGTAACAGGTACTACATCTGATTAGCAAAATATCTTTCAGTTAATTTGCATATATTGAGGCCACTTTGGACGGAAGAGGAATGTGAATGACACAAAAACCAGTAGAAAGTGGCAAGGGCATATAACACTAAATGCTTTGACATGTCAGACGGGGTAACTGAGGCAGGGGAGAGGCAGATGTGGGGAAGCTTCTGGAACAGAGTTCCGGCACATAGAAACATGTTCAGTTGCAAAAGATCATAAATAAATTTATCCTTTAGACTGGGAGATGGCCTGAGCTCCAGGTACATTTCTAGGAACCAAGCATACTCTTTTCCCACGCTGGTATGTATTCCGTATGGGAGGGAAAATATTTTTTCCTTTCCCGTTGCTAGGTTCATAACTGAAGCCCCAATACTTCCTGCTACAGCAGGGCTCCAACTCTGTGTTTTGAAACCTGAATATTCCAATTGCTGGAGGATAAAATCTAAATCTTAATATGTTGTTACAATAGTGTCTTAGTCACTTTCCTCACCGAAACAAAATATGCAACACCCATAACTTCAAGGAGCAGGCGCTTATTTTGACTCAGTTTCAGAAATTTCAGTCCATGCTCAACTGGCACCAAAGTAGAAACCTGCATGCAGTCTGGTGGAGAAAAGCTGCTCCTGCATAGTGCCAAGGAAGCAGAGAGAGAAGGGAGGAGCCAAGGAGGGACACACACTCTTGCAGGTCGGCCCCGCCTCCCACAGCACACAGTGGCTGCACTCACCGCTGGTGAATTCACCTATGAGTACAGCAGCCCAAGACCCAACTACTCTGAGAAAGCCCTCCTCTAAGTACATAATTTTGGGGAATCATTCTTGATCTAACTACAGCAAATGGTATCCAGAAATTTGGGGAGCAGCTACAAGCAGTTAAATAATTTGCATTGGTCAGGGATTCGTGGAACTGCATTCTATATTATTGTTAACTACTTATTTCCAAAACCCGGAGAAGAGATACTGCAGGAAATGGCTAATCTAGTCCAGGCAATATCTGCCTAAGATAAGTAGTGTTAATTCCAAGAAGAGATCATTAATATGGTTGTCTCAAGTTCCTACCAGACCCCCACCCAACACACACACACTGTCCTTAAGTACCTCTCTCTCAGCCGAACCATGAGCACTCAAACCCATTCTCAAATAATTATCTAACTATAAGGACAAATGTAAAGATGATTTCTAAAATAATTAGAACCAGTAGAATTTTATAAGATGGTAGATATAAAACTCACTATTTTAAAAAAATCACTGTTCCAATAATAGTCATTTAGTCCTTTTCTTTTTTTTTTAATTATAGGGAGGGGCAATGAAAGATTTTTAAATGGTCCAAAAAGATTATTGGATCTTAGCAATGGAAAATTAAGCATTGTGTGGGTTATCTGACTTTTGGGTTCTCTATCATTCTCAATGTCTTTGAATGATTTTACAATTCCTTTAAATTGTAGATAGCTGATAACATGCTAATGAATTATGTTAGGGAGGAAGACATTTATTTCCCTCCCCTACTTATGGAATAAGCCAGTTTGTATCTATTCATAAATTCATTTCAGCATTCATCTGCTTTTATATTCGTTGTTCTTTGACTTCTCGCTCAAGACTGTGTAACATCTTACTGGTTCCCTCATTAATTAATGAGTTAGTTATATAAAATCTTGATATGTGTATGAAAAATAAATGTTCTTTCACTTTATATCTGCATTAAAATCATGGTTTTACCTTTGAAAAATTTATGCATTAAAGTAGTAAAATTAATGTAGAGAAATTTGTATTCCAGCTATTAAAGGTATTATAAACCTATTATATATAAAATATTATGAACTAAGTGCAGTGGTATATGCCTATAATGCCAGCTACTCAGGAAGCTGAGGTAGCAGGATCACAGTTTCAAGTCCACTCTAGAAAACTTAGTAAAAACCTGTCTTGAAATAAAAATAAATAAAAAGGGTTGCAATTGTAGCTCAATGATAGAGTACTTGCATAGCATACAATGTGCCCTGAATGCAAAGAAAAATCATTGTGGAATTAATATATAAAGTGATTGAAAGATCAATACAATAATTAAAATTCCAGATGTACCTAAACTTGTATAATAAGCTAGTACCAAAACTTTAAAAAATTTTATTATCACTAGTAATCAAAAATACATGTCAAGGGGGTCGGGGATTTAGCTCAGTGGTAGAGTGCTTGCCTAGCAAGTGGAAGGCCCTGAGTTCAATCCCCAGCACCGCCCACCCCCCCCTGCAAAAACCACATGCCAAGTAAACTTCTGCCAAAGAAAAACACAGAATGATATGGTTTCGCTGGTGAATTGTACTACATATTTAAAGAGGAATTAACAGTAGTTCTTCATAAATTCAATTAAAAAAAAGGAGAGGGAATGTTTTCTACTTATTCAATGAGGCCAGTAATATTTTTATACCAAAAGCCAAGATATGGCAAGAATAGAAAATTACAGATTAATATCCCATTATTGATTCTTTTTGCTTTTTTTGTTTTGTTTTGTTTTTGTCTTCTTGAAGCAGGCTCTCACTATGTTGTCCAAGCCAGCCTTGGACTCACTTTGTAACCTCAAACTAGTGATCTTCCTGCCTTATCCTTGCTGGTGCTGGAACTATTGGCTTGCATTGTCACACTCAACTTCCCCTATTACTAATTCTTCAAGAAAACACTGTTAGGCAGCATCCAACAATATGTAAAAGAGATTGTATATCAGACCTAAGCAGCATTTATTGAAAGAGTGCAAGTTCAGTTCAACATAGGAAAATCATTCAGTGTGATACACAGATTAGTAGAATACTGGAGGAAAAAATACAAGATTATCTCAATAGACATTTTAAAAAGCACTTGAGAAGATCTGCCACACTCTTACAGTTTTTTAAAAATCCAACCCGACAACCTTGGAAAAGGAAGAACTTCTTCAGTTGATATAAAGTATACTTACAAAAATCGACCACTAACATTATAATTAAAATGGTAAAAAAACTGCAAATTTTCTCATAAGGTCAGGAACAAAATAAGGACTTTTGTTTTCACTGTTCCTACTCATCATTGTAGTAGAGGTTCTATAAGAACAATTGGACAAGAAATGAAATAAAAGGCATTCAGATTGCAAAGGAAGATGGCAGATGCCATTATTTTATATGTAGAAAATCCTAAATAAGCCAAAAAAACTGTTAGAACTAATAAACAATTTCAAAAAGTTGCAGGACATAAATCAATATATAAAACTCTGCATTGTTTCTATATACTAGCAAAGACTCAAAAATGAAATTAAGATAGTTCCATTTACAATAGTATCAAAAATAACAAAGTACATAGGAATAAGTTTAAGCAAAAAAGTGAAAAACTTGTATATTGAAAACTACAAAACATTATTAAGAGTAATATAAAGTACTAAATAAATGGAAAGATATCCCATGTTCATGGATCGAAAGACTGAATATAGTTAAAAGGTAATATTCTCTGTGATATGCAGATTAAATGCAGTCCTCATTAGAACTGCAACTTCATTTATTGACAAAATTGGCAAGATGATAATAAAACTTATATGAAAATGCAAGACACCCAAAATAGCCAAAATTTTCTTGAATAAGAATAAACTTGGAAGAATCATTTTTTCTGATTTTATAGCTACTACAAAGATACAATAATCAGGACAGTAAGGTACCTAGATATGGACAGACATGTAGATCTGTGAAATGAAACAAAAAGTCAAAATATAAATCTGTACATCTAAAGTTAACAAAGGTGCTAAAGCCATTCAACGGGGAAAATCGTATTTTCAACCAACAGTGCTAGTATAACTGGATATGCACATAAGAAAAAACGAGTTTGGATCCCCACCTCACACCATATACAAAAATTAACTCAAAATAGATAATAGATGTGAGAGATAAAATTATAAAATTTTTAGAAGAGCTAAAATTACAAGCCTTTTAGAAAATGTTAAGTGTAAATCTTTATGACCTTAGATTAGGCACTGGTTTCCTTGATATAATATTAAAGACAACAGCAATGAAAGAAAAATAGATAAATCATACTTCATTAACATTAAAAACTATTATGCATGAAATAACATTATTGAGAAAGAACAGACACACACATAATGGGGTATTTAAAAGTCATATATCTGATGAGTGTCTAGTGTCTCGTCATGTCTTATACATAATGAACACAAAAATAAAGAGACAAATAATCCAATTTAAAAGTAGGAAAAAAGATTGTGAGTTGTTATTTCTCCAAAGAACATATACAAATAGCCAGTAAACCCATGTAAAGGTGCTCACTATCATTATTCATTAGAGAAATACAGATCAAAACAAGTGAAATAGGCTAGCTATATGAAATAGGCTAGCTATATGAAATACCTACATGAAATAGGCTAGCTATAATAAGCATACAAAATAAAATATGGCTGAGGACATGGAAAAACTGGGACACTCAAATATTACTGATGCGAAGGTAAAATATTGGTATAGTTGATGTAGAAGACAGTATGTCATTTACTCAGAAAATTAAATATAAAGTCATATAACTAAGCAATTCTACTCCTAGACATATACCCAAGAGAACCGAAAACATGAACTCACAAGAAATGTGCATACAAATGTTCATATCAGCATTATACATAATAACCAAATATTGAGTGGAGTGTTTTGGCACATTCCTATAATTCCATCAATCAGAAAGCTGAGGCAGGAGGATTGCTGTGAATTTGAGGCCAGCCTGGGACATATAGTGAGTTTGAGTCCAGCCTGAACTACATGGCAAGACCCTGTCAATATCTTACTGATTATTAAAAAACTGAAAAACAAACAAAACCCAACAACAAGCAAGCAAAACAAGCAGAAGTAACCAAAAATTCTGGAATTAAATAGTGGTGATGGTTGCACAATTTTACCACTATACCGAAAAATGTTCATTAATCGATGAATGGATGAACCAAATTTGGTAGAGCCATACAGTGGAATATACATGCTAAGGGGAAGAAGCTGCACAGAAAAGGCCACATATTATATGATTTCATTTAAATAAAATGCTCAGAATAAGCAAGTTCATAAAGACAGAAAGCAGGTTAGTGGTTACCAGGGGTTGGAGGAGGGAGGAATGAGTGAGTGCTAATAAGAATGGGATTTCTTTGTGGGGAGATGAAAGAATTCAGGAATTAAATAATGGTGATGGTTGCACAATTTTATGACTATACCAAAAAATGTTGAATTATACTCTTTAAAATGGCTGATTTTATGGCATGTAAGTTATGATCTTTAAGAAAAAAGAAATACATATTTAAATGAAAATCAAATGTTTTCCCATAAATTTAGAGAAAGAAGGGGCTGGGGATTTAGCTCAGTGGTTAGAGTGCTTGCCTAGCAAGTACAAGGCCCCAAGTTCAATCCCTGACACCAAAAAAAAAAAAAAAAAAATTGAAAGAAAAAAAAGAAATTATGTTATCCAGTGTTCAGATGAATCAAAGACTTCAAGAAGTGGCAAAAGAAGGCTAAATTATTATAGCATCTGGAGATGGCTTTTGAAAAGAGTGTATCAAGTTCTTAAGTTTTAAAATTTGAATATGAGATTATCCAATACTTTTGGTGCCAACAATTTATTCTAAAGAAATAATCATCAATATACACAGAAATTTAGCAATCTGAGTATTCATTATATCCTTGATTATAACAACAAAAATGTGAGATAACCTAAGTGACCAATGGTGAGATAATTAATTTAAATAAATTAATCTTATATTTATTCAAAGTCATGTATTCCATATAGTCATATGAACAGTTTTATAAGAAAATGCTTAATAACATGGAAAAATGCTTGCAATATATTGCTAATTAAAGCAACACGTTACAAAACTATATAATATTGCATTTACTTAATAGACTCCCAAATGCATATCAGAATGAAAAGTACTAAAATATTAATAGTGATTATTTGGAGTGGTGGGGTTATTTTTATTTTGTGAAAACCATTCATAGTTATTCACTATCACGTAAAACTTATTATCTAAAATTTTAACTTCTTTTTTCCTTACCATTCCTCCTCACCCAGCCCCAAAAGAACACGAGAACCTTTAAAAAACAAGTAGCTGGGATTGGGAATTTAGCTCAGTGATAGAGCATTTGCCTACCAAGTGCAGAGCCCTGAGTCAGATTCCCGGCACTCCCCATTCCCTCCAAAAAGAGCAGGAATTTTCTGACCTGCACATTGCTATATCTCAAAGGACTAGTGCCACTAAGCAGGACCTCGATAGGTTTTTATATCAGTGAATTAATGCATTATTTTATTGTAAAAACTTGTTTTTTAAAATCCAGACTATCATCTGTATTATGCAGGGGTGAATATAGGTTTAGTCCATGACTGCAGAACTCCATATATAAATCATTTTATAACACAAAATCATACCCATTTCCTGATGAGAATGCCACTAAAATGCACAAATTACTGTCCTCTGAAACTTAGTCCATCAAATAAAATCTTACAAGTTCTTGAGGTCCTCATTGTGATCACCAGCTGAGATACAGGGGAGTGAGCCATTGTTTTACCTTCACCAGAGGAAGTAAAGCACTGCTCTTTACTTTCTGTGAACAGGTGGCAGAGTCTGACCCCACCAGAACAATTTTCTGTGTGTGAACTTTCTGCCTTTGGTTTAACACAAAACAAAATGAAATTTAAAAAACAAAACAAAATAAAACAAAACAAAAGCAAAGCTTTCCAAGATAGCAAAATGTTTAACGAGGTTATGTTTGAATATTTTATTTTTAAATGTTGTAAAGTCACTCTGACTAATACATACCCAAGCTGCATTCATTCGTTGTTCTCACACAACCCACCCAGAGTAGCAGACGATAGCCAGTGTTTGTGTTCAGAGGAGAGGACTGATTTTTTTTTTCTTTCATCACTGAGGAAGCTTTGGCTTTGTCTGGAGTCCAAGTTTACTATTCCTCAGCCAAAACTATGACTTTGTTTGTAACTTTCCAGCCAGTGACCTCAAGCCTGACCTACTGCAATCACCCTGAGGGATGGAAAAAGTCATTTAAACACCTCAGCCCCTAGTCATTAGGAGAACATGAAATTTCATCTCAATTTCATCTCTTAGTGCTCTTAAGGTTAAGGTCAACTCACAAAAGTAACAGAAAGAATGAGTAGTGGCTTTTTTCAAAAGCTAGAATGGGATTTGGCTAGACTTTACAATTTCAAATGTTTTCACAATATTCCTTGTATCATAGGAAAATGCATTTCATTAATTTAAACTCTCCAAAGCAATAAGCTGTCTGAAAGCTATTGTTTTGATTAGTAGTTCACTAATAGAATAATAAAGTTACACTATAAATTCAATTTATAACGTATTGAAATTCAAAGAGGCTGAACTGAAGTTAATGTTTTTGCTATCCACATAAAAGACTAAACAAATAGGAAAAACATTTTGACTGCTACAACACAACTATTTCAAAACCTTAGCAATATAAACATGTATGAACAACAACCTGTACTAATTTTCAATTTTTCCTACTTTAGAACATGTACTGTACATGTCAGTTTTGAAAACTAATTTGAGGTAACTTGCCCATTAAAGACCTAAGACAGAAGACTTTTAAAAATTAAAAATGAGTAGCAGTTTGAAGGATAGAACCTCACACTTGGGAGGTTCATAAAACTGAGCCCAGCCTGGGCAACTTAGTAACTTCACAAGACACTGTCTGAAAGTAAAAAACAAAAGGGGTGAGGGGTGGGGATGTAGCTCAGCATGAAGGCCCTGGGTTCAATCCCTAGCACAGCAAAAATGTTAATAGTAATAATAATTAAAAATTAAAAATTTAAAAATAATAGATGATAGAACCGAATTGTATTAGATCTATGGGCAGATCTTTACATTAGTTAATCACTTAATTTAGCTATAATGTATCAATCAGGCAAAGCAATAAGAGAAATAAGATGTGTTCTAAACTTTGTGTTTGGGAATGACATCACTAAACTCTTTCTTGGCACCGATTCTCTTGTAAACCTCCTGAGCAGCATTTTAGAAAAGGGGTGCTAACATAAGGGCCAATGATTTGAACTATAATTTTGGAAGAGATTAAGAAAATGTTCTTCATATCATCTTAATAAAAGCTAAGGGTTCGACATTTAATTATAACTATGTAACAGTATTTCTGCAGGGGAGTAAAATAATGTATTTCAAAAACACTGTAGTCTAGAGCTCCGCCCCCTCCTGGGGAAGACAGCTCCGGACTCCATCATGGGCAGGAGGCTTGAGCTTGCAGGTCAGGCCGTTTCCCAGTGTGGATTTGTGCTGGCTTGGCCCGTGCACCAGCAGGGTGAACGTCAAATAGGGTGGGAAACATGTCTTCTTTTTTTTTATTTTCCTTTTCCCATTTCTCTTCTGATACAAGCCATCACTATCTGGTAAAGCCAACAATACCCACACCACTAAGGAACTTTTAGAGACATAAACTATAAGGAGACGTGGGTGGACTACCAAAGATCCCCCAGATTGTTGCAGTCTGACAACTGCCCCCAGACTTCATGCTTGGAGGCCAGGATCAACATAGTACCCAGCACTGACCACTGCAGGCGCGGTAGGGCTAATGAGCACAGAATCAGGTTTCGGCCTGTGCCCCCCACAGAGTGGTGGCCATCAGAGAAATCCCACTGTATGTGTATGTATACATAATATATGTATATATTGGTTTTGTT
>PVJO010016323.1:0-42372 GCA_004026905.1 Hystrix cristata
AGATTATACATGCAAATTTCTGTTCACAAAGGTCACGTGTGCAGGTACATGAATTAGAAGCGTGCGTCAAGAATTATGGCCAAACTTTTTAAAATGCAGAAATGTAAAATTACATATTGAAAATATGAAGAGATGGTCTACACACTTCAAAACTCAAATGTTGCTTATACCAAAGATGTATGACAGCTATAGGATTCAAGTGACAAGCAGTAAGATCTTCAGAAATTAATACTGGTCAAAGAGAATGGGAGTATTTTTACATTTCACTGAAAATACACTGACTACTAGAATACGAAACCTAGCAGGAACTCAGGGAAAAAAAATTATAAAATCTAAAGCCAATTACTTAATATTTCTTATTATCTAAACAACAGCATGACATTAAAAGAAAATTGCACCTGCATTTGAACTGCCAATCTTTCATGAAGTTCTTTAAAAATGAAACACAACCCAAACAGCTTCAAACTCCAAATGAAAAGTCTGCAAGGCTCAGATTAAAATGTGGAATGTTTCAGATGAAAGTAATAAAAATACAGTTGGTTTTGTTCTTTATTGAATGGAATCAAAAGTTGTTGACATTTATTTGAAGCTCGAACTACTAAATTTCATTTGTCTGAATGGTTCTATGTTATCTTTTTCTTAGTGGTGCAAGTTGTTTTAGCTTACAGAGTCAGTCTCTACAAAGTACTTTTTCTGTCTGTTGCTGTTTTGATGAAACAAAACTATTCATCATTAACTTAACCGTATGTGTATTTTTTTGCTATTAACACTTAACACATGAACAGACATCTATTATTTTTCCACTAAAACAAAAGAGTACAATAGTTTTCTTCTAACTATCAGTATTGTATTTAAAAAAGGTTAACATTAAAAACAAAGAACCATTGTTTTCTTTGAAATCAAACTTCTTGCACATCTTAAGCTTCCTTCTTCTGCCTGCGTTCTTCTGCCAATTTATTCAGAAATTTCTGAGAAGAGAAAAAAGTACAGGGATTAAAAGTTACCTAAAAGAAACGTGTCAACTGCAAAATATTTTATCCAAGTTTAGTCCAATTTAAACTGTAACTCTATCAATATTTGAAGAATGAATTCATTCTTACTAAACAAGACTAAACTGGTTCAGAAGACACCACAGTATGGCATGGGAAAATAAAATTTAATGTGAAAAATGAGTATTTTGATGTGCAGTTAACCCTAACTTGTACAGATGAGAAACAAAGAACACAGCTACATAGAAGTGGTATACTCCAACACAGATAGTCAAGTATTTTGTCAAAGGACCAGCAATAAATATTTTAGGCTTGTGGGGCACTTAGGTCTTTGCTGTTACTTTTCCTGTACTAAAGTAGCGATAGACAACTTGTAAATTAATAATCATGGCTACATTCTAATAAAAATCTATAAAATTTTACAAAAGCAGGAGAGGAAAAAAAAGCTAGGCATGGTATAGCACATGCCTGTAATCTCAGCACTGGGGAGGCTAAGGTAGGAGGATCACCAGGAGTTCAGAGTCAGCCTGGGCTACAATAGTGAGATGCTGTCTCAAAACAAAAGGAAACAAAAAGCAGGTGGCTGGGTGACACATGTGGCTTGCTGATCCCTACTGTTAGACCTGTGATTTAAAACAAATAGAAGTACAAAACACATTTTAAAAATCTAAAATATGTAGTGTTTCTCCTCTTCCCCCCAGTACTGGAAATTGAGTCCAGTACATCAACACTGAGCTACATCCCTAGCTCTTTTTTTGAGACATGGTCTCAATAAATTGCTGAGATACCCAAGTTGGACTTGAACCTGTAATCCTCCTGCCTCAGCCTCCTAGACTGCTGGGATTATAGGTGTGTGCCTTTATTCCCAGCAAATATCTCAATTTTACTTCTGGATGAAACTGCTTACTGCCAGATTTAACAGCTATTATAGCCTTAAAATGAAAACAAAAAACACCTAGTTAAGAAAAGAATTTATCGTTTATTACCAAGGTTTTATACTGCCTCATAATTTCTTTGGAATCTTGAAAATATATATATATTTGGTGCTGGGGATCGAACTTAGGGCCTTGTGCTTTCAAGGCAAGCACTCTAATCACTGAGCTAAATCCCCAGTCGCCTGCCTCATAATTTCTTAATGAAGTTGAGAAGATTTCCTCTAAAACAGAAAAAAAGTAGGGGCTGAGGATTTCGCTCAGTGGTTAGAGTGTTTGCCTAGCAAGTGCAAGTTCCTCAGTTCAATCCCCAGCACCAAAAAACAAAAACAAAAACAAACCAAAAACAAAGTAGAAAAAAATTTAGCCAGGGGTAGTGGCACATGCCTGTAATCTCACTACACTGGAAGTGCAACACAAGAAAATCACAAATTTAAACCCAGCCTGGCAAACTGGTGAGAGTGTCTCAAAGTGGGAACAACAAAAAAGACTGGAATGTAGCTAGGTTCAACCCCCAGTACCAACAAAAGTGAACCAATAGACCAAATATGTAACTATGAAGTACGATACTATTTCTATAATATGAAAGCACTTCAGAACTTACATTATTTCCATACTCTGCTAGCTAGGCAATATATAGTTACTGATCCCCAATCTCTTAAAATTAAAGCAGATAAAAGCATTTACAGCTGGACATGGTGGTGCACACCTGTATTCCCAGCATTCGGGAGGGAGAGGCAGAGCACTGCCATGAGTTCGAGGCCGGCCTGGACTACATAGTGAATTCAAGGCCAGCACAAACTACATAGCAAGACTCTGTCTCAAAAAAACCCAAACCAAACCGAACATTTACACCAGAGGTTAGGGATGTAATTCAGTGGTACAATATATGCTTGACACGCTTGAGGCTCTGGGGCAAATCCCTAGCACATATATACTCTGAACCTAATGTGCTCTTATCAATGAGAATAACTGCCATTCTTTTTCCACATCCACATAGGTACCCAAAAAGTTGTATTTAAAATAAACTAAACAGCCAAGAACTGAGACTATTCCAAAACCCAAGGCTACTTTTATCCATATATAACACAGACAATGTCTGATGACATTTTACACAGGTTCATAGTATCCCTTATCTGAAAATGCCTGAGATCTCAAGTGTTTTGGATTTTAGATTCTGGAGTATTACAAACACATATTAAGATATTTGGCACTGGACAAGATCTAAGCCTGAACACAAAATTCATTTATTTCATATATACCTTATTCACACAATCTGAATGTAAATTATTATTTTTCACAGTTCTGGAAAATCCTATCTGGGGCCTTGTACATGGCTAGGCAAGCGATGAGTCACTAAGCCCTATCTCTAGCTCCTGAGAATGATTTTATACAATACTTTTAAGTGTTCGAGCATTTTGACCATTACCTGTCAAGGCCAAGTGTGGAATCTTCCACTTACAACATCACTTTAGATTTCTAGATTAGGGATACTTAACATATAGTAACTTCATAATATAAAGCAGTGTGAAAAATCAAGTTATCTTTATGAGTTCTTTATTATTTCATGTTTTCTTCCATTATTTGTTTTTGTTTTGTTTTTTTTGGTACTAGGGACTGAACTCAGGGCCTTGTGCTTTCTAGGCAAGTGCTCTACCACTGAGTTAAATCCCCAACCCCATTACCTATTTCAATAGTTAAACCTTAAAAGGATCTGCAATTTAAAAGACAAATAGGATATGGTTACTCTTCCTGTTATGCTTTTATCTAAAGTATATTATTAATCAGTAATATCAATATAAAAATCATTAGGGATCTGGCACTTTAGAAAGTTGAAAAGGCTTTATATTATTCCACTTTAACATTCAGGCTTCCAGGATCTTCTAAATTAGAGAAATTATAGCCCACCACCAATTTGAGAATACTTGGTAATTTTAGTTATATTACAGAACTTATAACATTGTTAGAAATTACTAAGTTATCATTATATGAAAAGAGGTTCAATAGCTGTTTCTCAAATCCATTAAATTGTTTAACGCCCTTCAATTAAGAAAGACATATGTTCAGGATAAAGTACTGTGCTGGATCAAGACACACAAACATTTTACTTATCTAACTCATTTATTTCCATAGTGTAAATGATTTGTTAGTGTTTACAAAAGAACTCTCCTCTTTTAGATTCAGCCTTACCTTTAATTTCTGATAATGAGGAAGGCTGCTGCAATGAGTATTCTTTGCAACTTCTTCATTTGTATAAAAGAGTGAACACAGCTTACAGTAAAACCCTGTTTTAGGTATCACATAGTCTATACCTAGAAACACAAACATATATTCTTACAAATTAAGTAAACTGAAGGTATATAGTATTCTCAAATCTTTTTTCCTCACAATATAATCTGAATCAGACAATATATTTGTGAGAAGTCGAATATGACCTAAGGTGGAAACAAAACAATACCAAAACCATGACATTACCAGGTTGCCAGCTGACTTTTACTTAACCTGATATTCAAGGTCCCACCTATACGTACTCTTAAAATGACAGAAATATAAAACACTGAAACACAAAACAAAAAGCAATGTGTAATTCTTAGAAACCTTTATGAGAAGGAAAGAACACCGTGGAATGATAACATAATAGAAAATTAGGAGACATGTAAAAGGCAAAAAAGAGCAATATAAATCAGTTAAGGTTTATGAATGTTTCCCAACAAAAAGGTTAACACAGTATCAGAACTTACATAAGACTAGATTTTAAATCTTATTTTAATAGGTTTGTTGGGGTGAGGGTAGGTAAGAAAGAGGAAGAACAAAGCCTTAAAGCTCACCAACAGGAACATTGGGCTGGTATGGTCCAATTCTATACTCATCTGGGATTGTATAGTCCTCCTTGTTTTCATCATTTTGGCCATCTGCATTTTCGTTTGTATCTTTGCTGGGATCATCGGCATTCTCAGCAGATTCAGCACCTGGTTCTGTATTTTCTTCATTTTTAATTCCATTTTCCAACGCTGCTTCGTTGTCTTGATCAAGTTCCTCGATCTTGTCCACCTTAATTTCAACCAAACCATCATCATTTTTGTCACCAGATTTAAATGCCATGCCCGATTTACGAAGTTTCTGAAGTTCGGAATCTTCCTCATCACCAACCTCATCTAGAGTGACAAAACCTTCCATACTCCCTGGGAAACGACGCTGTTAAGAAAGACAAATTTACTCTGCAACAATTATCCTGCAGCATCCCTTCCATTTATTTTACTTGAAGGGAAAGGGATAGCGTCTTTATTTTATTCTCTCAAAATAGTAAATTTCCGTTCTTTACCAAAATCACTGGTAACTTTTTTTCTTCTGGTGTTTTCAGACAAGGTCTCACCATGTAGTTCAGGCTGGCCTTGAACTCACTATGTAGCCCAGACTGGCTTCGAACTTGCAACAATCCTCAGGCCTCAGTCTCCTGAGTGCTGGAATTACAGGCATGCATGACCACACTGTGGCTATTCACTGATAACTTTTAAAAACAATTCAAGTTGTTTTAGAATAATGGGGTTAGGGACATAGCGCAGTGGTAGAGCTCTTGCCTAGCATGCCAGAGTCCCTGGGTTCAAGCCCCAGTACCAAAGAAACTCCAAACAAAATGAAACAAAAAACTACGCTAAATGAAACAAAAAACTAAGGGCTGGGGATTTAGCTCAGTGGTTAAAGTGCTTGCCTTACAAGCACAAGGACCCGAGTTCGATCCCCAGCACCAAAAAAAAAAAAAAAAAAAAAAAAAAAAAAAAAAAAAAAAAAAAAAAAAAAAAAAAAAAAAAAAAAAAAAAAAAAAAAAAAAAAAAAAAAAAAAAAAAAGAAACAAAAAACTATACTAAATGGAAGCTTTGTTTCTCACAATAAGAAAACTGATGTGAAGGTATCCATACTCTTATTGGCTCTTTCCTGAGACTATTACTGTGCTAAGGAATATATAAAGGCATTATTTTGCTTTGTGCAATGCTCTTTGCAAGACAGTATCTTACAACTTGTTTAGGAAAAATCCTGTTTGAAATATATAACTGCTAGGCTGGGGATTTAGCTCAGCGTTTAGAGTGCTTGCCTATCAAGCACAAGGTCCTGAGTTCGATCCCTGGCACCCCCCAAAAAAAAAAAATATATATACACACACACACACACACGTACGTATGTGTGTATATGTATATACACACATATATACACATATATGTACATATATATATCTCTCTCTCTCTGCTAAGAAATCAAGTTCTGGAGCATGAATGTGTACATTTAAATTCTGGGTCTGCCAATTATCAGCAGTACAAACCAGGACAAGTTATTAAACTTCTCCAAGTTTCAACTTCCCAATATATGAAATGAGTAACCACTTCCTATGGTTACTAAGAGTACCCAATATATGAAATGAGTACCCACTTCCTATGGTTAATGAGCATACAAAAAGAGCTTCAAAAAATGAATGGACTATATTAGAGCTCAATAATAACTAGCTTTGCAAGGGGAAACATATTACACGACAATCACCTCTAGAAAAAACAAAAACAAAGTAAAAACCCAAAATTATGTGACAAAGCCATCAAAACCCATAGCAGGTAATAGTTTTCTAATGACTGAATGTTAGATGGAAGCAAAAAAGTATGAGGACAAAAATCGCACCTCACCTTTTAAGAGCCAGTTAATAAAAGGGGTTTCAAAGGTATTTTAATGCCCTAATCCTTTACCTGGATAACATTAGGGGGTCTCTTGCTTTACTACTGCTTACCTTGTATGAATTTTTATATCACCTTTTTTGACTTGTTTTCTAGACTTGTTTTAAAAGATATTAAAATGTTTAAACCTGTATTTCTCAAATGGGAAAAATTTATCAATTCAAAAATTTTTTTGGTGGAACTGGGAATTGAAGCCAGAGCCTCTGCACTGGATTGTATCTCAAGGCCCTTTTAATTTTTCTATTTTGATACAGGTCTTGCTAAGTCACTAAGGCTGGGTTCAAACTTGTGGCCCTTTTGCCTTGGCCGCCAAGACTGCTGGGATCTTAGTGTGTGCCACCATGCCTAGCTTTAAAAACAATTTTTAGATGAATGGCAAAATGTTTTAAGTGTCTTGGGTCAGTTAACTTATTGGAAACTCCTAACTCACTTTTTAAAAACCAAATGTACTATAAGGCTACCCTACCAGTACTAAGACATAACCACTACAATACAGAAGTATAAACAGTTTTGTCTTTCACCTCTACTGAAGTTCTCTTTGCAAGGTGACTTTTTTTTCAATTATAATGCAATATCCTATTTGATAAATTTATTGCAGAGTTGGGATTTAAATGTTTATATTCTGAATCATATCTGATTTTTTGAGAGAATAAAATTCTCTTTATCTGACTCTACTTGAATATGGAAAACTGATCTGATCTATTGTGCTATTAAAACAAATTGATATAAAATCTTTTTTACCTTTTTAAGTTTTTTCTTTGCTGCTGCTGAAGCACTTGCATCTTTTTTTACAGCTTTATCTGAAGGTTCCTTTTTCCCATCAGAAGTCACATCACCTAAATTAGCAAGATCAGTCTCATCTCCCACCGAACTGCCACTTTCTAGAAGAGCTGCTGCTTCTTCCTCATCTACAAGTAGCTCATCTTCAGATTCAAGAAGCATATTAGGTTCCTGTTCTGTCTGGTCATCCTTTGTATCTTTCTCAGTGTCTTCACCTGACTTCTCTTCTTGTTCTTTACCTTCAGTTGTACTTTCAGTCTTCTGAGAACCATCAGTTTTAGACTTCTTATCACTTGGAGATTCTTTGCCATCTGGAGAATAAGATCTTTTTCTGAAATCAAGAAGATATAGCACAATCAATTTTTCTGGGTTGGAAATGTAAAAATATACTAATATATATGATCATATACAAAATGAAATTACCGGGACTTATCTTTTTTCAGTAAGTCAATCCCTCTGTTAGGAATCTAAAAGACAAAAAGTTTTGCAGAAGCTAAACAAATGTATTAAAATATACTTGCGTAGACTACACAATCACCCAGTTAATAATTGGTGGCTATTCTTAAATAACCAACTCAACTCATAATTCTGATAATCAAGTCAAGAACCTTAAACTGCCTAAATAAAGTGGGGTTATCATAATCATCAAACCAACAGAGTAGTGGATAATAAATATTTTGGTAATAAAACTTCTCAAACAAAAGTTTAAATAGAGAAAAGCAATAAAGGGGCTCTTAACTACCGTTTTAAAACTTGTGCTATAAAAGACAAGAAAAAAGGGTATTTTTTTTAATGACCAAATCTTGCCTGGGATTCAGAGGTCACAGCACAGGGACCATACCAGGACCATGTCACTTAAGCTTTGTAATGATGACAATTCAAGCACTACATACCCTCAGTACCAGTTTTTTGTATTTTTCAGACAGGTCAACCTTAACACATCTCCCCTGAAACCAAAGGGCTTTTTTCAGACAATGGTCAACCATTGCCATTGCATCTTCTCTGGTCTCCATCTCAATGAAGGCCTAAAACAATCCACAAAGGACATTAATTTAATTTTCACAGAACTGCATATAACTTTATTATTTATTTTTTTACTGGCTGGGAGATTTAACCTTTAGCACATCAACACTAGTAAGATTCAAAAAGTCACTAAAAATAAAAAGGGACAACCCAACAAATTTATCAAGACCCTAATAATCTCTGTAGGCTCAAAAATTTAACTACCATTATACAGTCTGCAAAAAGTAGTAAGTTTAGAAGGCAATAACCAAAATATTGTGGAAAATAAAAACTCAGAATGCTGAACTATAAAATATTTAACAAAAACTAAAAGCAACCAGGTGTGATGGCACATGACTGTAATTCCAATTACTTGGGAGGCTGAGGCAGAAAGAACCAAAGTTCAAGGTCACTCTGGTCCACTTAGTGAGATCTTATAATAAAAAGTAAAAAGGCAGGGACTGTAACATAACTCAATGGCAGGACACTTTCCTAGCAGCTCCAGGTTTTAATCTTTAGTGTGTATGGAGACAATGACACACATACACATACTGTATATGTGCTTGTCTCACTAATTTTTCTTGCTGGGGAATGAACCAGGGGGCTTTCTACTACCGAACTACAACCCCAAGTCCTCTGAAAATTTTAAAATGAAAAATACAAGAGACAACTTAATTCTGTGGCTAGGGCTTTAGCTCAAGTGGTAGAGTGCTTGCCTAGCAGGTATAAGGGCCTGGAGTTTGACCCCCAGCATCCATCCTCCCAAAAAGAGACAACCTAATTCTGTCATTCAATACAGAGTTTGTCAGGTCTGTAATATCCAATTTTCATAAAACAACTTTTGAGATTATAAATGCGTGCATATTTGTGAAACATCTGACAACATCAAAGTAAAAAGACGGGTATCAGGATTCAGGTACCTGAATTTTTTTTAACAATACCTGAATTTCAATTTTGAAATTTTATCCTCAAATAGTGTGCACATAAAAATGTAAAAATTCAAATGCTGCGAAGTACACAGCAGTACTGAAAGTGTAGCTAAAAAAATAAATAACTCTATAATCCACGAAAGCACTACCATTTTATGAAAATAAGGGGTGTGTATATGTCTGTATTTGCATATAAAGATCTCTGCAAATGAATGGTAGAAATAGTATTACTAGCCAGGGCAAAAGCAGAGACCTTTTGGTTACTGTGTGTGAGCGTGCAAATAGCCCACGCTGTATTTTTCAGACACAGAATGTACTTTTATTTTTACTTTTTTTTGTGCTGGGGATTGAACTTAGGACCTTGTGCTTGTGAGGCAAGCACTCTAACCACTGAGCTAACTCCCCAGCCCTTACTACCCTCTTTTTACTTTGTTTAGCCAAAGTTCACTTTGCAGAGCTGGGTTTTCCCATACCCATTACTCCACATTTTTCAAATAAACTTTTTGGCACCATTAAAAAAAAACAAAAACAAAAAATAGAAAAAGAGGGGTTGGGGATTTAGCTCAGTGGTACAGTGCTTGCCTGGCAAGTAGTACAAGGTGAATCCCAGCACCACCCCCCTCAAAAAAAACCCCTTTTTCTTTTCTTTTTTTAGACAGGGTCTTACTATGTAGTTCAGGCTGGCCTTGAACTCATGGCAATCCTCCTGCCTCAACTTCCCGAGTGCTAGGATTACAGGTATGTGCCACCATGCCTGGCTGTGACCTTTATTTTCTACTTTGTATTTTCAGAATTTATTCAATGCTTCACCATGAGTATCTACTGTGACAAAAAAATTAACCAGCCTTCATGGTTGACAAAACAAACCTACCAGATTAAGAAAATTCTTTCCTGCTTTCTCCATTAACAGTGAAGATATACTGATAACACACACACACACACACACACACACACACACACACACACACAAAATGACACTTTTTTTTTTTGAGACAGTGCCTCACCATGTAGTTCAGGCTGGCCTGACTTTATAGTGATCCTCCTGCATCAGTCTCCTGAGTGCTGGAACAGACACACTTTCTGTGCTAGAGACTGAACCCAGGACCTCACATATACTAAGCACACACACTATCACTGAGCTAGCTATATTCCTGGAAAAATGAAATTACCTTAAACATTTGGAGAAACCTTCAGTCAGGGTACAGCTCAATGGCAGAGCACTTGCCTATCATGTGTGAGGACATGGATTGAACCTCTAATACAGAAAAGTAAAACACTTTTATATGTGTTATTACCTGACTTTTCATTCTCATCAATATATAATTCTTTATTTTTCCATAAGGCTCAGCAAGCTTGAGAACAGCACTATCAGAGTAGCCAGAATGGGGTAAATTGCTGAGATGTATCACACGTCCAAGTTCTTGCTTTTGATCAAATTTCTGATCTGGTTTTCCTTCAGGTTTCTTTAATGAAGGAGGAAAAAAGTGGTTAAGTCAAATGTTGGTAAGGTATACTATTATCATCCATCAATACTTAAAAATAGCCTAGTTTTTATCAACAATTTAAAATTGACAAAGCGAATAAATACCAAAATGATGTAATAAATTGATTGGTTATAAATAACCCAGGAAAGAGGGGGGATATACTACCTTTATTCTTTTATACTTCTGGGATAAGTGAACTCTCACTGGCTTGCCAAATACTAACGCTGGTGTAGTTGTATAATAATCTACTGCAGCCTGAGCATCTTCTGTAGTTGCCATTTCAATAAATGCCTGAAATTGTGTAAAACAATTATTTGTTAAAAAAAAGACATTGTTCTTAAACTGTAGTCTAGACACTACATTTGATCATTAAATTGGAAGCATTTTCAGGAATTTATAAGCAAACAACTAGAGCTGTCAATTTAATATTTTACTAAAATTAAAAGTTTATCATGCTAATTGGTGCATGCTTCTAATACCAGATACAGAAGAGGCTGAGACAAGAGGATCACAAGTTCGAGCTCAAACTGGGCCATTTAGTACTATCACTTACTATGCCTTTTGGATTGAAAAAATGATTTGGTACTATTTTGGTATAAATCTGAAATGACTTTCCAAAGAACCTTCCTTCTACAACCCCTTTAGTAGTATAATAATAATGTCAATTACTACTTGAGAATCAGTTTATGAACTTACTAACAATCCATTAGTACTTGACACTGACTTATTTTAACTCTTGGCTTTTTCCTTGATTAGAGTCCAAATTAATAATTATATTACACAGTTCCTTTTCTTTTTTGGGGTGGTACGGGGGATAGCACAGTTCCTTTTCTAATCATTCGTTCATTCATTTATTGGTGCTGGGGATCGAACTCAGGGCCTTGTGCTTACAAAGCAAGCACTCTAACCGCTGAGCTAAGTCCCCAGCCCCCTTTTTTTTTATTTTTTAAAAGACAGGGTCTCACCACCTAATCCAGACTGGCCTTGAACTCACAGTGATCCTCGTGCCTCAGCCTTCCAAGTGCTGGCATTACAGGACTGTGTCACTACACCTGGCTAATCCACTTCAAGAAAGTACACTAGTGATATGAATAATACGCTTATTTCCAACTCATACCTCATTAATTTTATTTAGGATCAGATGATTTGAAATAACTCCAAATGGTTCCACCAGCTGTAACAGTTGGTACCTCAGGTTTTTCCCTCGCTGAAAATCCATGATGTGAACAACTCGGCTAGTTTCCTGCCCATTGTGGAAAAAAAAAAAAAATCGAGTCAATAAAAATCTCTTTAAAAGCAACATGAGGGGTTGGGGATTTAGCTAAGTGGTAGAGCGCTTGCCTAGCAAGCACAAGGTCAAGTTTGGAAAGAAAAGCAACACGAGCAGGCTGAGTTTAGTTGAGCAGTAATACTGTGTGCTTACTGTGCATAAAAAGCCCTGGGTTCAAGCTTCAGCACTTAAATAACTAAATTAACATGAAAGATGTTATATATTAGAAATTTTATGGTCTATACAAAATAATCTGAAAGGATTACTTGGGATTTAGCTCAGTGGTTAGAGTGCTTGTCTTGCAAGCACAAGGCCCTGAGTTCGATCACCGCTACCCCCCCCCAAAAAAAAGGATTATTTAAAAGAACAACTCATAACATACTAGAGAATTTATAATCACAACAAATGAAATGTCACTGAATAAATTCTGCCAAAACCCAAATGGTTATACTATCAAGAAGTTTCACAAAATGGCCTGTGTACAGTTTTAAAATTAAATACTCTCTATATAAAACTGGGTATCAGAAGTACTAATATGCTAAATCAAGGTGAGATCTCTAACTACTGGGATATAAAAATTAGTCTGAACTATTATCAGTCATAAAAGCCTAATGATTTTCAACTTATATACTGTTTATTTAATAAAGACCACGATACGGATTCAATTAGTAAGTATCTAAAGTTAAAGCACATTCACATAACAAAAAAATAAAAGCAACAGCTATACTACTGACCACTCGGCCTTTCTGCATGTGTCTTGGTCCTTGCAGGTTCCCATTTCCAGCACCTTTATGGGGAAAAATGTATGTAAAATAAATGCACTTCAATTGAAAATAGGGCTTCATTCAAAAACAAGCACCAGGTCTGACGCATAGCTTTGTGGTGGTACAGCAGTTGCCTCACATGTGGATCTGGATATGAATCCAGCACCACAAAACACAAAAAAAATAAACCAAGGGTGAAGAGAAAAAAAGACAGTCTTCTTTGTATGCTCTGTTATTTTAAATAACATTTCATTGAGCCATCTTATGCCTACAATCATTTGCGTTCAATTTTTATGAAGAAGATGAAAGGTAACATAAATTTCATATAATCACCCAGATTTCCTCTTGGTCCAACTGCCGGTCCACCAAGATGAAAGGAGGGAGGTGGCGGTCCCAAAATTCCTGGTGCTGGGTTTGTAGACTGCTGCAACATGAATGGATCACCCCTAGTAATGTGAAGAAATAAAATATGAAGCATAATAAAGTGGTCCAACAAAAGTTAAGATTTACTGTTAAAGCAAGCCTTATATGACTATCTGATCACTTCAATTTCCGGGAGCATTTATAAATGAACTAGGGAAAAAAAATCTAATAAAATTTACTGTATGAAATAGTTCCTAAAAAGTCCTAAACTACAATGATTTTTACAAATCTCTGTATAGAAGTTCTGAAAATACTTTCATGAAATATTGAAAATTAAACCAGGATTCCTTACACTGATTTCCTTTACAAATAATAGCTTAAAAAATTTTAACTTACATTGTGTGTCCTGTATCATTGTCAGGATTCCATTCTGGATAGCTTTAAAAAGACCAGAAAATTAACTTTTAAAATAAAACTGTCCTTGTCACCAAGTAGCCTTGTTTGGCCTCTAAAATAGAAATTATTCATTAGCAAAGTTATTTGAGAGTCTCAGTGTCAGAATGTTACAGATTTACTCATGTTAATAAGGCCCTGAGTTCAATCCCCAGCACCCCCCCCAAAATGATATTTCAAAGGAAGAATTTCAAAACTTCATAGTACAAATAAGTGAGCATAAACTTGCCATGTACTGCTTGTAAATGTAGGTGATATACGCTGAAAATTTTCCCTATATTTGTTAAATTGGATGGTGAAAAAGTACTGCACAAAGAATTATATGGGTTATACATAGAAACAAGAACATACCACAGGCTTTTCTCCCCAGTATTAAATACCAAGAGTATAACTAACTTGTGGCACTACAAAAGATTGCCCTAAAAAAGAGTGAGGCATATAGGAATTTTCAACTCCAGTCTAGCTATGTAGTTCAGGTTGGCCTCAAACTTGTGGTCATCCTTCTGCCTCAGCCTCCGGAGCGCAGAGATTACAGATGTGTGCCACTATAGCTGGCTGCTTTAGGCAATTTATGAGCCCCACTTCACTGTAGCAGCCTAAACTCAGAACCAATGTATGCCAACAATAAAAAATGTACCATGAGGGGATTTTGCTTGATAATTAGTAACTTGCACCTGCCTACAAGTGCAAGCCCTGAGTTCGATCTCCAGCACCCCCCCCAAATCTATTCTACAAAGGTTATCTTTCATTAAGTCTTAAAATTTTTTTCATTTGTGTAAAAAAGACCAATGTATATTTATCCCCAAAATAAAATCAAGTAATGAAATATCAGTATTGCTGCATATAATATTCAATATAAGATTATAAACCTAGACATGTTATTTGTAATTAATATTGCTCAGATAGTACTATGTGATAACAACACTGTAATATTACAAGTAAAAGATGAACTCCCAAAAACCAATATTGGCTGTTTCTGATTCATGATAAGGATGCTTTAAAGGTATTTCAAACTCCTACATTTCAAGAAGAAGCTGGCATCGACGACTGTGACTTGCTCCATTGATATGTTGACTCCACTCCTGCAGCAAAGTAAATTAGTAGAATTAACAAAAATAAAACTATGACTTTTTCATCTTAACCATTGACACTCTAGGATGTTAATGCTTATGCAGTATCATATGCTATACAAACACCTGTCCATTCATTAAGTCATACTTATTCAATATAAAACCATTTCTCTGTGTCTGACGCTTGATCCTGCCCTCAAATACGCTTATGCACATTCTTGGAAAAACTGAATTAACTTGGTCAACATACGTAGAGATGTGATAGGAAAAAGATAGTAGAACAGTATTAATAAAGATTAAGAAATAGTAACTGACCTGGAGATCAGTTAAAAAATATTAAACTGCAAACTTAATTATTCATTATATTATTAGAACTATTATACAATTCTATAAATGATAAAATATCCATGTTTATATCTACTTTTCTAGAAAAATGTATAGGCCTGAACAGTTAAATAAAATCTTTAATTTCATCCAGCCCTTAAGGCACAATGCAAGTATACTACCTACTAATTTTATGAGAAATGCACCATAACTTGCATTGCCATAAAAAGCTAACATGATTTAACAAGAATTGGCTTGTCTAGAAAATACCCCCACTTATCAAAGAATTAAGTTGCCATTCTTCCCTGAAATACAGGAACAAATTTAAGGAGTGACAGTTGTCAAATTTTAAAGGCGGGAAACATTACATTTTATCAATATTTGCTCCTTTGTGGTTTATTTTAAATTTGAAGGAATTAACTCAACTTCATATTTTATTCAAATATTTTCCCTTCTTCAGGGGAAAAGCAAACGCTCACGGTTAACTTTTAGCCAATAAAGAGGCAAATAAATGGGCTCTGCTGTCAATTGCCTGGGTTCCCTTCCTAAATTGTGTGTTACTTAGATGTGACTCCCTTGTTCAAGTTATTTAAATTCATGTAAAAATTTTCTCAAAGGGTTGTTGTGAAAAACAAGTAAGCTAATAAAGGTTAACTGCTTATCAGAAAATTACCAGGCACATGAAAAGTGCTCCAGGAAGAAAAACGTGAACTATCCGTATTATTTTACAACTTGTTTTACATTATTGAGGTTTCACAAATTTCCACAAATTGAGACACTTTCTGCAATACCCATTATACCTAATACAATTCTAGCTGGAATATAAAGTCAGGCAAGGTGTTTTTCCTAAAAGGCGGGACTGGGAGGTTGAAGTTGAAAACTATGGCAGCAAATTACAAGATATACCTTTTTGATAAGCTTCGGAATGGTGTTTTATAAATGGGATCCTAATAAAAACTGATTTACAACTTTTATATACATTCCCAAGCCCTAACAGAATTAACTAAAACCCTGCAAAAGAACTAAATTAGTAAACACACTCGAACAAAATGGTACTCAGAACATGAGCTATCAACTACTATTCATTCCTGTCTCTCAAAACTAGATTCTTTCAAAAATTAGTAGGAACTAGATTTCTTTAGCTGGCCCTATAATCAAATACTTGAAATATATAGTTTCCTTACAAAGCAACAGACCCTTGATTTGTTGGCAGCTTTTAAAATGACTACAGTATAAACAAGAGGAGTCATAGATAAAGTTCACAAAATTCAAAAGAGGAATTAGAATTTTCTGAACTAAAAATCTTCAGGTTTTATCAAAAATACCCTTAACAAGCAATGTTTTAGGAGACTAAGTGGTATTCTATTAGGAATGCTTCTAATTCATAGGAATTGGAGAGGGTATACAGATGAAAAATTATATCCAATCCCCCATGTTTTTCAAAGGTTCAAACTTACAGTAAAAATATGGTTGGTCTTTCAAAATGCTGAAAAGGTCAAGATCATAAAGTCAATCGTGTATCTTCCAAGCCCACCCTCTACTAATCTGCAGTTATGTACCTGATCTCTTCCTGTTTTTTCCTAAAATGAAGAGTAAGAGTCAAGCAAGGGTTTTAAAAAAACTTGTATCCCCATATTCTACACTGAGGCAACTCTTACTTGATTGAGATTATTAACAGTAAAGACTCGCTCTTTAAACTCAGATGTTTCTGTAGGAAAATTATATCCTTTGATGTCTCTAAGATGTTTTAAATTATATAAATAATAATCTGAGAAGCACTTCCAGAATGGCAGAATAAAGAATAATTTAAGGGCTTTTAAAGTAGTACTAAAAGGAAATAAGAAATTAAGACAGCAGAGGGCTGTAATGGGCCACTTTCTGTAAGTGAAAGGAAATTTTGTTGTGTAGAAAAGCAGCTCAATGTTCTAAAATGACCAAGAAAAGAATTAAAGCAAGGTCAAAAATATAAAAAATAAGAACCCTCCATGAAAACAAATTAGATGCTTTTCACTTATGTTTATTTTATATTAAGAATCTAAGTTTTGATCATGTAGGCTCTTTAACATTATCACTAAATCAAAGTAACAGATTTTCCAAGTTATGCAGCAATACCAGAGAGCAGGATTAAATGTTTAAAAATTTTCATTAATTATTTCCATCACAAGATTATCTAAAGTCATTTCTGTATCAGTTATAAAATCAAGCGTCTCCTGCTAAAGTGTATAGTTAATTTTTTCAATGATGCACATACATAGAAAACATCATCTATATTAAGGCAACTAGACAACATTTTAAGAGAATCCATGTTTAAGCTTAAAATCGACCCAATTTACAAATATCAATTTTGTAAATCAATGATTTTTTTTAAAAGTCCTCTAAAATAGTTCTTAAATATATTCGGTATTTTAGCAAAATACTCACAACTAGCTAGGTAGAATCTAAGTATTTTTTACAGTTTAAGAAGTACCTCTTGCACTAGGGTAGGGTATCTTACTCTTGAGAATCCAAAGTTTCATCAAATATTTTAATTCTTCTCTTGTTAATTTAGACCCACCTAAATTATTAGCCTTCTTTAAAAACTAGAAAGCAGCAAACTTTAGAGAGAAAATAATCATATATAAAAAGAGAAACTTTTTTTTGAGACAGAGTTTAATTATGTAGTCCAGGCTGGCCTGGAATTGTGACCTCTTGCCTCAGCCTCCCAAGTGCTGGGATTACAAGTGTGCGCCACCACACTTGGCTAAAAACAGAAAAAATTTTTTTTTTGTTTTTTGGGACAGGTCTCTGTAGTCCAGGCTGGCCTTGAGCTCACTATGTGGCCCAGGCTGGCCTCGGACTCAGCAGTACACCTACCTCAGCCTCCCAGCTGCTGGGATTACAGACATGCGCCACCATGCCCGGCTAAAAACAGAAATTATCTGATAAATCCTTTCAAGGCTCTTTTGTTTCTTTATAATATCCTAACAGTTTTTATGGTTCCAGTAGCAAAGATTTTAAAATCCTTAACATCACTTTAATCCGAGACACTATTTTCCTTAAAATTTAGAGATCTCTACTGAACATATTGGTCTGTAGTGCCATTTCTGCTATTTCTTTGTAAAAGGGCAAGAAGTAACAGAAAAAATTAGTCACCAAAGTTTAATGGACCCTTTCACTGGGACCCTTTCATTAGATTAATTCACACTAGATCTAAACCTTGAAGTTCAGTACAGAGCAAGAACAAATTCCATGATATATTTACTATATCCAACAATTTGGAAAAGAATAGTAAGACCACATACCAAATAAAACTTTGCTGACTTATCAGTTTGAGGTTCTATTTCTTAAAAACAAATCTATGCACCTAAATCTAGCATTTATGCTAACTTATTTTGACATGGATTAAAGATTAAAAGACAAAAATGCTGAGATCCAAACATAGGAAAGGTAGTGACAGGCAACTCTATAATCTACTCAAAAATCAATACCAAAAAATGCATTTCAAAGTAATAGACATGAAAAGAAAATGACCCTTAGAGATGTTACTGTAAAGAAAAACCCTGTAACAGTAACCATCAAATCAATTTTATGGCAGCAACTTATTCCAGGTAAGTAGATAACTATGTAGCACATTGGGAAAAATGGATGGTCACAGATTATAGAACAAGCTGGTAGGGTGCTTTCATGTTGACTTTAAGTCAACTACAATATATTTTGAAAAAAAACACCCACTGAGAATGAGTATCACTGAAAAAGTTGAAAGAGAAAGGACAACATATTTAAAGGGCATTTTGAAAAAGTTCCCATTTTGCCAGATGCATAATTAAGGAAAAGGAGAATTAGATTTTTTTCCAAATGACTGTACCAGAAGTCTAATAAGCCTAAGTCAGAAAAAGATTTGTTTATGAGGAACATAGAGCAGGATACTGTAGTAGTTGATTTATCCAAGTCTCTAAAGGGACAGATGCAATATGGGATAATAAAAAGTGAGTTCTGAAGTATGTTTAAGAAAGTTGTGGAAAAGGAGAAAAAAAATGATGAAAAATTTCAGTTGTATGAGAGTTTGTGTTAAAGGGAAATTAAAAAAGGAAGAATGAACTAATCTAAAATATGAAACATACTGAAACAAACACCAGGGCTCTACATTAACTCTTTCCCTGTAGCCACAGATAAGGAAAAAAAGAGAATTGTTCAAGAATACATCTTTACTACATACAAATCAGCAATCAAGACAGATGGAAAGCTGAAATCTAGTATCCTATATGGTAGAGTACATTGACTGCAGAAAAAAATACTTAATTCAACAAAGCAGACAAAAAAAACCTGCTTAAATATATGATTAAGAAGAACATATTGATGCCAAAAACCAACAAGATAATCCCCAGTGGATGACAGCTTTGTGGCCAGAAGTAATCTAGGTAGACTGCATTAATGTAAAGCCCTGGTTTAAAATGCTCAAAAACAATTACCTTTCCAAATAAAGTAAGTGTTCTCAAAAGTATAAAAATTCTTGATCAACTCAGTGTCATCAGACTACAGAATCAGAGTAAAAGATATAGGTAAATACAGAATAGGCACTACAATGTAAAAGAAATTAGAAGCATCTGTTGCATTAACTCACCTTATTAGAATGAACTGGCAAATCACATATAGAGCACAGATGGGGATAACCCTTCGGTAAGAGTCCATGGAAGTCTTCAATATTGCTACTTGGAGGAGCGCCCCTCTTTTTCTCAAAGAGAGATCTCTCTTGTAAGGGACCAGGACCACGTCCCATTCTCTCATACTCACTGTCAAATTTATGATAGTTATGCGAGGTCTCACCAAAAAAAGAGTCATCCCTACACCTTTCTCCATCTCTTAATCTGTCATCTTCATAATCCATTCTGTCATAATAACCAGATTCTTGAGAACGACTTCCATGGTCATAATCAAGCACTGGGTTGAGACTAGGACCACGATCATCAAAACTATCTCTTCTAAAGTGCCTTTTTTCTTCCCAATCATCCCTAGGTACTCTGTATGGTGGCTCCCGTGTAGCAGATCTGCCATCTCTACCATAACTCAATGTAGGGCCTTCTTCAGTTCTCCTCCTTTTAAGCTGTAGAAGGATTTGGGGCAAATTCTCAGGAGTAATCTTGTCCTCTGGATAACGACTCAGTTCATCTAAGTCTCTAGCAGACAGACCAAAGCTGGCCAAAATGTTACTGGCCTGGTCTGCATCTCCACGGTGTTGAGAAGACAAAGGGAGTGGACCTCTACTTCCAATGTTAAATATAGACTGCAAATTATGGGAAGAAGTACTAGCAGAAGACAGCGCACTATGAGCTCCTTGTTGATTCAATGAAGAACTCATTCCAAGATTCATTAAACTAGCAAGGCGTGCAGTACCCTGGTTCATCCTTCCAAGAGATGCTGGCATACTTAAAGACTGGGTAGCAGCAGCAAGAAGGCCTATTCCTGCTGCAGACAGGTCACGCCCATGACCCTGTGAGTCCCTACCGAGAGATGACTGCTGGAATGACTTGGACATTGTAGAACTATTGCTTGTCTATTTTATAGATTTAAAAAAAAAATTTTTTTTAAAAGATGGCCAAAAAGAAAGCTCAAACTAGAAAGCTAGGTTAACTTTGCTTCAAAAAATGGTAACGCCAAGAAAAAGGATCAATAAGGACTGTAGAATCTTCTTCAAGCTGAGAACCAGCAGACAACTCTGTAGAAAAATAAGCAGTTTTAGTCATAAATCCCTTTAAGTAGATGCCGTTTTTTTAAGAAAAAAAAACTTATGCATCATGTTGATTTAAAAAACCATTTAAGATCTCAAAACTTACAAGAAATTTATTACATATCTCAGATTCTAGATGTATGCAGAGCCTGCATATAGATATTTAAAAAGTGCTTTTTTCATTCTAAAATTTAACTATTAAAGGGAATTTCATACTGAGCTTCAAAACACTTAACCTGAAGGAATAGATGTTCGAGTACATCAAAATTTCAGTGAAAACATAGATGGGTCTCTTCTTTAGAAGAATAAAAATACATCCTATAGCATGATGCTTAAGTTCCAGGAGAAGATTAAAAAAAAAATAATACTAGTAATAAAAAACCAAGGTCAGCAAGTCAAAGATGAATCAGTTGTACTGTGCTTTGGAAAACGAGACCTATTATCACTATTAGAAAGGACCAAGTAAAATCACAAGTAAACGAAGTTCAGGGGGTCAAGTACCTAATATAAGACCTAAGACCACACAATAGTGGAGACTTGCATACAGTAAAATCTATTTGAGGTGAAGACAGATGTGAGTAAGAGTAATTTCCTACAGGTTTAAGGACTTCAGCACAAATTTAAGCCATATCACTAATTGCCTTCTTACTGACCTACATCAGGCAGTTCTTATTTCATATCTATTCTTGTAATGAGAACCAACTTTGGCCAGTATAGAAATAGGAAATCTTCTAAGGAAAAAAACCCCAATATAGGAAATACAAGGTGTGATTTAAAGAAGGGAAACACCTCAATTTAGCATCTATGAGCACTCATTTAACACTCAGCACTACAGCACCTCCAGAGCTCAAAACAGGTAAAAACGAAAGTTGAGTTCTTGGTTATATAGATTTCTGCCAACTGTTCACAAGAATAGCCCAATCACCTGAAAATTTTAAAGTCTAATTATTAGCCTCCAAGATGTGTACCCAGATGAAATTGTTTTCATTTTTCTTTCTTAAATCATTATATTATCTCAAAAACTGTTGCAGAAGTTGTAAACCATTTACCCGTGATTCTCATAAAATATTAGATACAAGATATATGTAACAAATGTTTTCACAAAACAGCTTCTTAACAACCACATACAGAGAGAGGTAAATCTGGTACTATTCGCTAGAGAATTCTGTTTATTGTTTATTATGCTTTGTTTGATCAACCATACACTCAAGCACTGGAACTTAATATGTTAAGCTTTATCACACGAAAAACTAGACAATACCCAATAGTTACAAGTCTATTATGGGAACAATTCCATCAATGATAGATCAAAGCAAAGATATACTGGACAAAATACAGTGGCAGAGGAGGCATTAAAAAAAAGTTACAGGCAAGAAAGATTTAGACCAGATTTTAAAAAAATAGATGTAATAAAAAGACACAGAAATGCTATCAAAGGTGGCTGAGTAACAGATGTTTTTGCACACCAAGAAAGATGAATTTGAGAAAAGACACCAAAGAAACTAGTTCTGGACAAGATCCACTATGTAAACTAATTAGGTTTAAGATTAAAGACAAGACTGAGTGAATTCTGATGAAAATTTATTTATGTCTTTAAAATGTCAAACAGAATAGCAATTGAGATACCATGTACACTGGTATGGACAGGTCACTAAATTTTCATGTATACTTCACAGTATTTTAAAAAATTAGTATGTCTAGAAGGGTTTAAGATAGAAGTTTACAAGTATTAGGTTTATTAACTGCAGCTTTGATCTTCATATTATAGTCAAAGCATTTTACTACTAAAAAACAGCCTTTTGAAATAACTTTTCCCTGCGAAAAATGGTATTTTGGTAATATATTAAAAAATCAAATTCTATATTTTAAATTAATATTTTAAATTATAGAGAGATCAATTTTAGTTTTGGCAGTTTGAAAACAGTGGATCTGGAAAAGTTAAGAGAAGGTAAAAGATGACAATCTTAAGACAAAACAGAAAATGGATGTCAGAAAAACTCAGAAAAGTGGCAAGACAATGTAAACCCCTGAAGAAGTTTAATTTCATGAGAATCTTAATATCTTTAAGAAACTCTAAGTTTCAACAAGGGCATTATAGTAGTATTACTGAAAAGAAACTAAATCGAATTTTTTATTAACCCCTCCAAAAACCCCTAAATTCTCAAAAATGTTTTTACCAGAAGAAATTGAAAGAAATCAGACATGACAAAACTATTTAAAAAACACCTCCTCTTTGATCCTAAATTCTGAACCTACCCACTTTAGTACTGTTGATTAAATGCAGGGAGCTCTACCACTGAGCACAGGATCATGTTACATACATAGCCCAGGCTGACCTAAAACTGCTGCTGTTCCTGCTTCAGTCTCACAAAGTAGCTGAGATTGGAGACTTGCATCTCATGGTATATAGAAGCCATTTTGTAGCTGGCACAATATTGAGACAGTTACTAAATTACCAAAGATTTACAAAGATAAGCTTTTTAAGGTGTTTTCTCTAGTAATTATAGAAACTGTCTTTTCATAGTAAACTGCAGTACAGGTTAATACAATTTTGAAAATAGTCCATTTGAACAAACCATCTAAACATACACTCTCAAAATATAATTTACTCAGCCAGGTGTGGTGACCATGTCTGTAAGTCCAGCACTTGGAGGCTGAAGAAGAAGGATTAAAAGAGTTCCAGAGTAGCCTGGACTACACAGCCAGGCCCATCTCAAACAAAAACGTCAATTTACCTATAAATCCTACACACCTCCCACACTAGGGAACAGTCTAACCACATAATATGTAATTTCACTTCATGTTACAAAGTAAGGGAGGGGGATTAGTGGTAGAGCACTTGCTTAGTCTGCACAGAATATGAATGCAGCTTGCTACTACAATATAATAATCAAATTTTCAACAAATAAATGGGCTTGAAACTTAGCTTTATGTATAACTTCAAATAACACAGAACTTAAACTTACTTCATGATACAATTGTAAATGGTCCTAAAACCATAAGCTTCATATTCAACATTTAAACAAGTATCTCTTTGTATGGTTAAAGAAATATTTCAGTTAAAGCTGGGTCTGGTGGCATATGTCTATAATCTGAGCACTCTGGGAATCTGAAATAGGATTTCAAGTTCCATTCCATCCCAGGCAACTTGAAGACATAGAAAGACCCTGTCTTGAGAAATTTTAAAAAGGGCTGGGAACGTCGTAATCAGTGTGAAGGCCCTGGATTCAATCTCTAGTACCACCACCATCAATAACAACAATTTTAGCCATAGTGGCGTGCACTTACTACAAACAGGGCTGCTTTAACTACTGTGTTTTTTTTTTTTTTTTTTTGGTGCTGGGGATCGAACTCAGGGCCTTGCACACTTTTTTGGTTTTTATTTTTTCTTCTCTCTTAAAACAGGGTACTATTATGTAGCCCTGGCTGGCTTCAAACACGATCCTCCTGCCTCCACCTCCAGTGTTAACACAGGTGTGCATCGACATTCCTGGCTAGCCAGGTGTGGTAGCATAGGCCTGTAGTCTCAGCACTCAGGAAGCTGAGGCAGGAGGATCACTGCAATTCCAAGTTGAAGGCCAATCTGGGCTACATAATGAGCTCAAGGCCAGACTCAACTACACAGTGAGACCCTGCCTGAAAAAACACCTAAAAAACCCCCCCAAACAAACAAACAAACAAACAAACAAAACCCAAAACAAACAATCCTATCTTCACTTACAAAATCGTATACAATGACTCTTAAAGAATTTACCAATATAATTTCCATTTTAAAAGGGTTAGAAATTATTCCTCATTCATAATGTTAGTTTACTTCATTAGATATTTTCCTCATTTTTTAAAAGTTTTTTTTTTGTACTGAAGATCGAACCCAGGGTCTGGCAAATGTTAGGCAAATGCTCTAGCACTGAGCTATATCCTCAGCTTAATATATTTTATAGCAAGTATTTCATTTTTAAAATTATGAAAATGCTAAAAAAAGCTTTAAAATGCTTAAATTATGATATTTGAGGAACTACTCCATTTTTTCCTAACATTTGAGTCACTTTTTTTAAAATTTTTTTATTTTTTTGGTACTGGGGATTGAACTCAAGGCCTCATGCTTGCAAGGCAAGCACTCTAACCACTGAACTAAATCCCCGGCCCTTGAATCACTTTAGAATCTTATACTGTGTTCTCCAGTGTCATCTCATCTCAGTATGACATACACCTTTGAATAACCTAATTTTTCTTTTAATAAAATTAAGTGATTTAAATAGTAAACCCCACAGGATAGAGTCACAGCTTTTCCCCCCAATTTATATAAAGCAGTGCAGTGTGTCATCACACAGTAAGAAAAATAAAGCATTATGAAGTATAGTGCCAGGAAGGCTAAAAAACCCCCAAGTATTAGTATTTATAGATGCTTTAAAACTTGCTCTTAAATCCATCTGACAGACCTGAATTCAACTTCTAGTCCACTTCTGGATCCTTAGGCTAATGATAGGTAAGGGGGTTGCAGAGTGCCTTCAGCTGCTGAGAAGACAGAACATTTCAAGTTAATTAGAAGGAATTCCTGCTCAGATTTGGAATATTTATTTTCTTTTTTTCTTTTTTTTTTTTTTTTGGTGCTGGGGATCGAACTCGGGTCCTTGTGCTTGCAAGGCAAGCGCTTTAACCACTGAGCTAAATCCCCAGCCCCGAATATTTATTTTCTTCCTCCCAGATTTAAAAAATTTTCCTAGTGACTTTGTCAGATGGGATGTAATCTCAGTTCAAAACTACCAAGGAAACTGATCATGTAAATTAACAGATGAGATGCAAATTTACTCTAGTCACTTAAAGCTCTAGTCACTTAAAGCTCTGCTCTCTTGGCTTTCACAAACATTTGTATAATGTCTTGATTCCACACGTACTGGATTTTCAGCGCCCAAATAACTTGATGTGAATCCTGGTTGTGGATTCACACTAAAAAATAGCTGTGTGACCTTCAGCAAATTATTTAATCTGTTTACTTCCTCAAATATAAAATAGGAGTAAAAATACATTCATAACACTGTAAAGATTTAATAATAAAATGATCTACACAAGCATTATAGGCACTTTTGTAATGTATTTTTGTGCAATTTGGTCCTCACAAAACAAAGTAAAACTTGCTGTTATTTATTTTTTGGTGACAAAAACTTTAGAGGTAAATGACTCAGCTAGGGACACAAAAAGAACTTATAAACTGTACTGTACTCCTTTTCAAAGCTACAATTCAAATTTGAGTACTGTCGTACACACACACACTCACAGGAATTACCACTAACATGTTCCCACCGGCTCAAACCACACCAGTGGTACTGTACTTGTATGACTTGTCCCATTGGGTGGCTTTGTACCACTGGTGGTACAAGTGGATTTAATCACTTTAGTTGACCTAACATATATTCTTGCTTTGGAATTTTTTTTTTTTTAAGAATAGGAAAATTTATTGAGAGAGACACGACGGGACCCGAAAGTAGGTTGCCCCCTCCTTCTTTGGACAGGCTCTCACTATGTAGTTCAGGCTAGCCCTGAACTCACTACGTAAGCCCAGGCTGGCCTGCAACTCAAGGCAATCCTTCTGCCTCTGCCTCCTGAGTGCTGGAATTACAGGCAGATGCCATAAGCCTACATTTTCATTGGACTACCAATATCAGTAGGTATGCACATAAGAGTGTATCTTATACTCTTTACAATTTCTCATTAAGAATACTGCTATGAATATTTCTTGGTGCCTTTCGGTGCCTAAACTCAAAACTCACTCCCCTTGGTGGTGTTCCAGAATGCCATGTCCCGAGCATGGACAGACACAGGTAAGCACTAAAACTGGTACTAGGGGCTGGGTGTGGCTCACTGGTAGAGTGATTGCCTAGCAAGCAAGGCCTCGAATTAGATCCCCAATCACAAATACTTCTAAATATATAGTAATGAAATAAAACTGTTCTGTCTTCTCACAGAATATTTTAAGTTTAGATGTTTGTATTTCTAATATTGTTTCAACCAGGAATGGTGGCACACGCCTGTAATCCCAGCACACAGGAGGCTCCATCCAGCAGGAGGATAGCTGTGAGCTGGAGGCCAGCCTGGGTTACATAGTAAGTCCAAGGCTGGCCTGAACTACATAGCAAGACCCTGTCTCTCAAAAACAAAACAAAACAAAACAACCCCCCCACATCTAATATTGTTTCTTTCCTTAATGCATGTGTTAGGTGCTGAAATAACTGACTTCAACTTTGCACATATGGCATAGATTCCTCTCCTGTGATTCACACACCACACAGGAATGTTTAATATACTAATCATAGCCACAAAGGAGGAAAAAACCCCTACACCAATCATTTTTAAAAACTGAATTATTCATCATATGAAGTGAAAGCAACAGGTACTGTAAATTGAAAATTCTAGTCCTATTTAGACCCTAGCATTAATTAAAATACTTTGTATACCCACTGGACTGCCAACATACTAAAATCCCATCATAGGCATTTTATTTTTCTTCTTTGCCCTTTTTTTTTTAAAAAAAAAAAAAAGACAAGGTCTTGCTATGCAGTCCAGGTTGGCTCTTCAAACTCCCAGTGATCCTCCCAGCCTCCCAAGTGCTGAGGTTACAGGTGTGAGCCACCATGCCCAGTTTCTTTGCTTTTCTTATCCAGGAACAGTAGCTAGGAAGAACCCCACCCCAAGACTCTCTTTGTTTTCCTACTAACCTGTTTCTGCCTGGGAATGGTGCTAATAACCACAGGTTACTGGAATTCTAGAGCGAAGAGTGTGTCAAATACAACACGTTAAAAAGTTTTCAGAAAAAAGTATAGCATTTCATATCAAATATCCTTTTAGACTCTAAACTTTCATGTTTATTACTCATGTGCATTTTCTTTACATTAAAAGGACCGTGAAGGTGGGCCTGATGGTGCTTGCCTATAATCCCAGCACTTGGAGGCTGAGGCAGGATCACAAATTTGAGGTCCGCCTACACGGCCAGCCCTAACTACACAGTGAGACCTTGCCTCAAAAACAGAACAAAAAATAAAATATACTCAACTCATCGTCTTGTTTTATCTCTGCCCTACCTTTAATTATCTACTGATTTTTTTTCCTATATATAAACTTTTTTCTTTTTAACCCCCAAGGCAGTGGAGATTGACACCCCGCCCCCCACACCAAGCTATATCTGGAGCCCTTTTTATTCTGAGATCTGGTCTTGCTAAATCACTAAACTGCCTAAACTGGGTGAATATGTGATCTTCCTCAGTTGAGTGTGCTGGGAATATAGCAGTGTGCCACCACACCTAACTCACACAAACTTTTTGCTGAAGAATTAGTGCCCTAGAGCCTAATGATCCAGTAAAACCCAGTACACAGCTAAGAATTACTAATTACAATGCTTTATTTGCTGGACAATGATAATCTTGGAATGACCATGTGTATTTTAAAAAAGCAAAACTATACTCCCAGCCCATAATGTTTCCATACTGTCCAACAAATACAGTGCTAGCCCATCCCAAATATTAAGCCAGTCACAGATTTTTAGAACCTGGTTTTATTTACAACTTGAACTAGAGATAGTATACAAGAACAAAGGAAAAACAATTTTTTCATAATTACAAAAGTAAAATTCCTGTGGAAATTTCACAGCAACATCAGGATGGAAATACAAATCATCTGTAATGCCAACACCCAGAGGCAACATTTTTAGGAATGTCTACTTTTTTACACACTCCTTAAAAAGGAAATTGAATTTGACAGTAGTTTTCTTATATTTTTTCTTTCCAGTTAATATTGTATACACAAATCATTTTCCATTACTCTCCTCTCAAAACACGTTAAATAGCTGTACAGATTTCCATAATAGAATTAGCAGAGCCCCAAAGTTGAGTCTTTCAGATTTTTAGGATGCAACTTATTAATATTTTTTTGTGGTAGTGATGATCAAACCTAGGGCCTCATCCATGCTAGACAACACTCTACCAAATCACAGCCTCAGCCCCAATCTTTCAGGTCTTTAACGTGCTTAATAACTGCTACTAACGATTATGTACACAGTCTTTGATACACTATTTCCTTACGACAAATTCCTGTGAGCATAACCTTTCCATTTCAAGCCTATTTACGAAGTCTGAATCAAGGACGAAATCATAAACAAAGACTACACTGGAGAGACTGTAATTAACTATGTAACCATCTTCTTTCTGCCGTTTAATCTACCAAATTAGGGATTTGAACTATGAAACCTTGAAAATTATTTAATAGATAACATCACTGCATTCCTCAGTCGTTAAAAATTTTAATTATCACTGAGCTATAATAATACACCTACATTTCTTTAACATAGATGTTCAAATGGAGAGTTGTTAAATTCTTCTAATTAGTTCAAATGCAATATAAAAGTTGTATACTGGGCTGGGGGTATAGCTCAGTGTAGAACGCTTGCATAGCACGCTTTAAGCCTGGTATTTAAAAAAAAAAAGCTGCATACAATTGAAGAGTAAGATATGTAAACAGAATGTTATGTGCTAAGAAGCGTACACTTAAGTAATTTCAACGCAAAATTTTCTGTCTGAATGATCTGTTTCAAGTCTTATATAACCAACCAGAAAAATCTTCATGTAGTAGTTCGATGGCGTTTGCGAAAACATTTTAGTACAAAAGGCATTCTCGGACTTTTTAGCAAAATTGTTTCTCCCGCTCTTAATTTCGAAAAAAACTAATGTTCAAAAATTATGTCAACAGATTTCTTACATGACTGAGCTTTTAAAGGTAAATTTTACTTTGAACACTTATGAAAACAGTCTAAATTCTCTTTTCCCGCATAGTCAACAGTTTAAATTGGCCTAAAAGAAAAATGTATTCTAACAAACTTAAAAATCTTAGCCAAAGCTTTAATACACATAACGCAGTACCAATACAAAAATCCCGTGACACCCGCCAACGAAATAAACGACTCACATTATTCCAGCGTAGAAAGACTAGAAATTTCAGAACCACCAGAAGCGTTCTAGAAATATCTAGGTGAAAAAACTAACTGATCCGATAGGAATATTCCACAGAAGAGGCTATTCCACAAGACCAGACCACGGGTCAGGGAGAGAGCACCTAGGGGCTTACGGTAAAAGTAGAACACAGAACAAGGCACAGCGAGAGCCAATAAAAAGAGTAACGATGCGGCGACTACACCACGGTACTCCAAACCCTTTGTCTGGAAACCGGAAGGTCCCAGAACACACGAGCCTCTCAGGAAGAACCTGAACAGTGTTTAGATAAAGAGAAAAGGCTTGTGCGGTGACTGACTGAACAAGAGCGACCCGGCTGCCCCTCAGCGTAGAGACGGCTTTCTCCACGACGCAACAAGAAAAACAAGCGTTAACGTTTTATTTTTCGGCCATTTTTACGCGATGGGGGGGGATTGTTTCCAAATGCCTGGCTAAAATCGCGCGCGCTGTGGGTGGGGGACAGGAGAGTCTTAGGGGGCGCTAAGGAAGCAGTGGGTGAGGGACGGCGCGAAGGCTGTAATACCGGGAAAAGAAACGCTGCTCAAAACTGTTACGCCTTTTAGAATCTAAAATCCTCCATTTTGGGGAATATTAAAAAAAAAAATTTAAAAAGGCAAACGCACTGCTCGGGGCTGGCGCTACCCAAGGATTTCGCTCACTTAACTATCTTCCCCTAACGGCAGGCCCTCAATGGACAGCCGGTCCCTCAGGCCTCGAACGCTCCTCCCTCCCCCTCAGCGCCGCGGCCCGCGTGTAACGGGCTCAGCGTCCCGCCCCCGCCCACAGTAACCCCAGGAAATGGGGAGCCCGGCTGACCAGCAGCCTTCAGGAACCTCTGACTCTCCCCCCACACCCTAGGCCCTTGGCTGGCCGGGTATCTCCCTCCGGGACCGCTCACCTCCGACGCTCGAGGAGGCTGGCGGCGCCGCCGCTGCGCTCCTAACATGGCGGCCGCCGATCAGGCGGCTCACATACGCAGCGCGGAGGGAGGCAGAGCGGGCGAGCGGGCGCGAGCAAGACAGGCGCGCCGCCGGCTCCCCGAGGCCCTAGTCTCCGTTGCTGCCCCCTCCGGGCGGACGCGAAGAGCCCCCCAGCCACCCACCCCGACTCTTACCCGCTTGACGCCTACCTTAGGGAAAGGGAGAGGGAAAAGGAGAGGTACCTCTCTCCCAGAGAGCGGGACGCGGAGGCTCCCACAATTCCCCGCAGCAGCCAGCGCAGGCAGAAGGCGGCGGCAGCGGCTGCAGCCCAAAAACCAACCACTCTCGCGAGAGCGCTGGTTCGCCAGGCCCCTCCCCCTGCTCGGCGCGCGCACCTCCGTCGAGCCTTGGGCTGCGGTCGTTGTTCCCGACGAAGGCGGGAAATGGAGCGAGAGCAAGGGCCTGGCATGTTTGAGTCCCATTCCCAAAAAGGTGATTTTTTTTTTTCCCCCCAACCCCTCAGTAGCATAATGCAAAACTTTGGGGTGTGCGTTAGTAGCAATTCGCGGGACTCCCTGGTTTAAACCTAATTTCTGTTTTCAGTTGTCTGTGGAAGGATGGCAGAAAGTTAAGAGAATGGGGCCATAGAGGGCACCTGTACCGTTTTGGCTTCTTTTTTTAAACTTGTACTGGGGATTGAACCTGGAGCCTTCGTACTAATCTACTTCCCCAGACCTTTTTGTTTTGTTTGCGACAGGGTCTTGCTATATAGTTCAGGCTGGTCTTGAACGTACTATGTAACCCAGGCTGGCCTCGAACTCTGGGCAATCTGCCTGCCTTGGCCTCCCAAGTGCTGAGATTACAGGTTTGTGCCACCACGCCCGACTCCCCACACCTTTTTATTCCTTATTTCGAGACAGAGTCTCATTAAGTTCCTAACTTGCCCAGGCTGGGCTCGAATGTGCAATTATCCTGCCTCAGCCTCTCAGAATGCTGGGATTGCAGGCCTGCATAGCTTGTTTTTAATCTCAGGAATTCCAGTGCAGAACGGTCACTGGGGCAAGAGACAGCAGCCCATCCCCTCAAAAAGACCAGAAAAGACCAACATTGCCATTTGTTGAATTTGATTGCAAAACACCCTTGTGACTGAGATACGGTTCCAAATTCCTGTGTTTTCAGATAAGCCACTCGAAAGCATGTCAGGTCTGGAGGGCAGGTAATTTTCCATCACAATGATAATTATGCAAGGCTTACTGTGAGTGAGCGAAGCAATTTACACCCAAGTGTTAAAAAGCAGTCTACATACAACCTTACTATAATCCCGACAGGTGGCTACTATTAATATCCCATGGGGGGGTTGCTGGGGATGGAATTTAGGCCCTTGAGCTTAGCTAGGCAAGCGCTCCACCACTTGAGCTAAATCCCCAACCCCAATATCCCATTTGATAAATTAAACAGACAAAAAAGGTTATAGAATTTATCAAATGTGAAAAAGCTAATAAGTAGTCTTGGAGAGTTAAGCAGGCATTTCCTGAAATAGCATAGCTATAAAAAAAGTCAGCAGAGCAGTGCACCCATACCTGTAATCCCAGTACTGACTGAGGCTGAGGCAGGAGGATCATATAGTCTCTATCTGGGCAATTTAGCAAGACTCTGTCTCAAAATTTAAAAATTTAAGTGGGGGAAGGGCACCTGGAGATACAGCTCAGTGCAAAGACTCTGTGTTCAATCCCCTCAGGAAAAAAGGTAACCCCTCGGGTGGAGTAATAAAACCCCAGTTCACAATATTAGTCAACTTCAATCTAGTGATAGGAGTATTTTTAGAGCACCTTCTGGGTTATTATGGTAGGCCTCAGGGAAACAGAAAATTTGGGCAAACTATAATCCTAGCATTCAGGAGGCTGAGGCAGGAGGATCACTGTAAATTAGAGGCCAGCCTGGGCTACATAGTGAGCTCAAACCCAGCCTGAACTACATAGCAAGACTCTTGTCTCAAAAAGCAAAAACAAAAAACTTAGACAAAGTTAATCTTTGCCCTCATGGAGTTTATATGAAGACAGACATTGAATCAATAAAAATGACTTTATAAACTCAGCTAGTTGAATAATTTGAGGAATGGGAAGCTTCCCTAAAAAACTGAAGTTTGAGGCTGGGGATTTATCTCAGTGGTTAAAGTGCTTGCTTACCAAGCACAAGGACCCGAGTTCGATCCCCAGCACTAACGACAAAACAAAACAAAAAAACCCCTGAAGTTTGAGCTAATACCTGACAATCAGGTTGTTAACCAAATGAAGGGAGTGAAGCAATATTCAGACATAAAGCGTCAAGCTAGGCAAGCGCAAGGTCCTGAATTTGATCCCCAGCAACCCACCCCCCCATTCAGGCAGAAGGAAATGTATGTGTGAAAACCCATGCTATCACAGGGAGATTTCTGGAAACTGGACTGATAAGAATGAAGAGGTAAAGAAAATGTCATTTTCCCTGGATTTATAAATGCAAAGACAGGGAGTCAACTGAAGCCTGAGATAAAGTGGTGGATACAGTAGCACACAAAATTAATTAAAAGCGTGCTCAATCAGATTTTTTTTCAGTACCAGAAATTGAACTCAGGGCTGTTGCACTGACTTACATCCCTACCCTGTCACTGAATTGCTGAGTTGCCCAGTCTGGGCTCAAACTTTGGATCCTTCTGCCTCAGCCCGCCCAGAGCGTTTTTGAAAAAAATCATTGATTTCCACTGTGAAGACAATGGAGGGGGCAAAAGATACAGAACAGAAAACGGTAGACAAACCGAAAAGAGAACTTAGGAGGAAAAGAACCAACTGTTGTCAATCTGATTGGGTAGGGGAAATGAAAGCAGGAAATGTCAAGGATAACAACTTTACAGTTGGCAATACTGTTCATTAAGATAAAGTACACTGGATATGCATCAGTTGCACAGACAAGGAAAGTTTAGTTAGGACATGTGAATTTTATAATAAGAAATGCTATATATAGGTCTTCAGTGGAGGGAAAGGTACAGCTTAGCAATAAAGTTATGATTTAACGGATACAAATGCATAGAAGTTGAAAGATATGGTGACATACACACTGAAGAGTAGCCTGAGGACCAGATATTGAGAAATTCTAAGCAATTATAGCAGGAGACCTAGTAAGCAGAAGTGGACAGTGAGGCTGAGCAGGCAGATCACCAAGAGTTCAAGGCCAGCCTGGGCCACACAGTAAGATCAAAGCCAGCTGGAACTAGATATTAAGACCCTGTCTCAGAAAGAAAAAAAAAAAAAGGATAGTGAGAGAATCAGTAATATGTAGATAAAATATGGGAGGAAAATAGAGAAATTATGTTGCCTTGAAAATGAAAGTACTTCACAAAGTTATGAACAGTTTCAGATGATAGCAACAGTCAAGATGAAGATCAAACTGGATGTGGTGGCACATGCCTGTAATCCCAGCACTAGGGAGGCTGAGGCAGGAGGATTGCTGCAACTTCTAATTCAGCCTGGACTACATAGTGAGTTCAAGGCCCCCCTGAACTAAATAGCAAGACCCTGTCTCAAAAAACAAAACAAAAAGATGAAAACTGAAAAACAAAATTTAGCGGCATGGGCAGCATTAGTAATATTGAGAGTTGCTCTAGTAAAGTGGAGGAAGTCAGACCATAGGAGCCAAATTTGTTGAAAATAAGGAGATAAAACTGTACAATGAAGAAAAACTTTGTTTATGAAGAAACTACAGGAGAAAAAGAAGACTTGAGAAAGGTTTCTTATTTTACTATGGAAGGTATTTGAGTGCAATTCATTGACAGGGTATTTTTTGGGGGAGTGCTAGGGATCAAACTCAGGGCTTTGCACTTGCTAGGTAAGTGCTTTACCACTGAGCTAAATCCCCAACCCCTCTTCAGTTCAGTTTTTCTGTAACAAAGCCATTTTTTGAGGGCTAGAGTTCCAACAGAAATTTTCACAACAGCCATTGTGAAAAGTAGAGAACCAGTCATGCCAGCACTCTGAGAGGCTTACGCAGGAGGAACCCAAGTTTGAGTCAGGCTGGGCAACTCAGGAAACTAGTGAAAACTGTCTCAAAAGCGGCGTGTGTGTGTGTGTGTGTGTGTGTGTGTGCGCGTGCACTGGGGATGTAGCACAGTGCAAAGGCCCTGGGTTCACTGCTTAGCACCACAAAAAAATAAAAGAGGGACAGAGAAAGTAAAACTGCAATCTCATATTTGTATGTATGCTGTGATTTTTGTTTTGAGACAGGGTCTTACTAAGTAGCTCAGGCTGAGACTCCCCAGAAGAAGTGAACTTTTTTTTTTGGGTGCTGGGGATCAAACTCAGGGCCTTGTGCTTCCTAGGCAAGTGCTCTATCACTTGAGCTAAATCCCCAACCCCAAGAATTGAACTTTAAGCCCACCACATAGCTACCTTTGGAAAGGGAAATTTTTTGGAGGGGAATCCTAATTCTTCACTTAACCTTGGATCTTGCTTCCATTTGAAAGCTAATGTGCTTTCCGCTTTATAAGCCTAATTCAAACTGATCTTAGGTAAACCTATCCCCATATGTTGTCCTCAACACTTAGATAAACAAGAGGCTAAAGTCTGCTGGCAGACAGAACATGGCTGCTTGTCAAATCTCAGTTCAGATATGCATTTATCCAAATGTTTGCATAAGGCTCTAATGCCATCTGGTGATTGTGCAGAGAATAAAAATCAAGTTTTTCAATGGAGTATTTATTGAGGATCTGCATAGTGATACAGAAAGCTCAAATATTAAAGGTGCTTAGATGCTCAGCCACAAAGATACATAGGAAAACAAAGTTACTAATACTTCACTCAACAAATGCTTATTCAGTGACAATGTACAAGGTTGGAGATACAATGATGGAAAAGACAAATCACCACCCCTTTAGAAACTTTATGATTTTTTTTTTTTGAAACAGGGTCTCACTCTGCAGTCAGGCTGGCCTTGGCCTCACTATGTGAGGTCTCAAACTCACGGCAATCCTCCTGTCTCAGCCTCCTGAGTGCTGAGATTACAGGCATGTGCCACCTCACCTGGCTAGCAGTTTATAATTCATTATAATTAGCACAATATTGAGCATAAAGTACCATCCTCCCTGTTTTACAAAACCGACTAAGAAGGTAGGAATGGCAGGTTTGGTGCGGCACGCATGTGAAGGCTTGGATTAGATTTCCAGCACCAGAAAACTAAAGATTAAGAAGCCTGCCTGTGGTCTTCCGGCTAGAGAAAAAACAAAACGTTTTGATTATTATGTTATACTTCCTTCAGCAGAGCTCTAAATTCAGAATTCATTTAAATAGATTCAATGCCCTGGAACCATGTTGTTTTTTTTAAGGCCATTTTAAAAAAAAAACTGTTAACCAATGACTCTTTCATTAGAATCTTCGGGAGTGTTTTATATATATATATGGAGAGAGAGAGAGAGAGAGAGAGAGAGAGAGACCACCAAAAAAATGTATACATCAGGAGAAAAGAAAAACTTGTGTAACTATTTAATACTAAATTTATTGAGATATGAGATTAATACAAGTCCCCTTTGGCCTCTACAATTATAAGAGGTGATGGGCATGGTGGCCACTAGCTTCCAGACATTTATTATTAGTATGGCAAACTGCTGAAGTGTGTATACATTTTTTGGCAGGGGACTGAAAGTGAGACTTTCACACTGATCAGCATCCTCAACTTTTTTTTTTGTTGTTGTTGTTATATTTTGAGACAGGGTCTCTCTCACCAAGTTGCTAAATTGCCCAGACTGTGTTAGAACTTCTAATCCTCCTGTCAAAGCTTCTCATAGTGCTGAGATTTCATACATGTGCCACAATGCCCAGCTTGGGAATGGTTTTAAAAGGAATTTTAAAAAAATTTTCATTTTAATGGTACATTTTAGCTTTTCACATTTCTTTTTTTTTTTTTTTTTGGTGCTGGGGATCGAACTCAGGGCCTTGTGTTTACAAGGCAAGCGCTCTAACTACTGAGCCAAATCCCCAGCCTTAATGGTACATTTTAGATGTACATAGTGATAACATTCATCATAGGGGATTTGTACCTGTACATGATATATCTTGTTGCTTCTTTTTTTTCCCATTCCCCTCCCCTCACCCCCTCCTCCCTATTTACAAAAGCTGTTTCCATTTTTTCCATTTCTTATTTCTCTTGTCCCTCTGTTTCTTTGAATTTTTATGCCAGACATGGTGCAACATGCTTGTGATCCCAACACTCAGGAGGCTGAGACAGGAGGATTGCTGTGAGTTCAAGGTCAGCTTGGGCTACATAGTAAGTTTGAGGCCAGAGTGAATTATGTCTTGGGACCCCGTTTCAAAAACAAACAAAAATTCTGCCATTCCTTTTATAGAATGATAGCACCTGGAAGAGCTCTGTGATTGGCTTTGATTAATCAAGTGATATAATGCTGTGGGGTTTTTGGTTTGCTTGTTTTGCAGTACTGGGGACTGAATTCAGGGCCTTGTACATGCTAGCCAAGTGCTCTACTACTGAGCCACATCCCCGATCCTTTTCATTTTTATTTTTCTACTTGGGGAAAGGGTCTTGTCAAATTGTCCAGGCTGTCCTTGAACTTGTGATCCTCCTGCCTCAGGCTTCTAAGTAGTTAGTTTTACAAGTGTGCACCACTGTGCCTGGCTAACTCAGGGACTTTTTGTTTTTTTAAAAAAAAAAAAACAAAAAAACAAAAAACAAGGTCTTGCTATGTAGATCAGACTGGCCTTGAACTTACTACATAGCCCAGGCTGGACTCGAACTCATGGCAATTCACCTATCTCAGCCTCCCAAGTGGTGGGATTACAGGCATGTGCCACTATGCCTAGGTAACTCAGGGAATTTTGATACCTGTTTTAAAACACTCAACTTTTAAAAGTAATGGCTGGGATGTAAATGGCAGTGGTAAGAGTTCTTTCCTAGTATTTGCAAGGCCTGGGATTGATTCTTGGCAGTGGGGAAGGGAGAAGTTTCAAGGTGGTCTGTTATTCACTAATACACTGAGCAAAGCTTTAGTTAAAAAAAATATATATATATTTTCTTGTTTTACTTTCTTCCAGTAAAGCTGCCCAGTATTCTATTATACAGTTAGTACGAAATTTAACCAGTGTTCTTAAAATGAAGTTTAGGCATTTTCCTACGTTCTGCTACTAAAAAGTAACACAAAATAACCTCATGTAATTCTCTACACCTTTGTAAGTGTACGTATGGTATGTGTAGTTTAAACTAAACTCCTTTTTCTAGACCTATGCTGTCCATAAGCTACCTTGTTTCTCAGTCTGAACATGACCATTTGCAGGTGTCTTACTGTTTAGCACAGAGGCTGGCAAAATTTCTGTGAGGGCCAAGTGATCTGTCAAATTCCCTGTATTTTCAATACTATAGTCTTAAATATATTAACAAATGGGCATGGTGGTGTTCTCATAAACTTTACAATTGGATTTTTTTGAGGGGTGCTAGGTATTGCACATAGGGTTTTGTGCATGCTAAGTGCTCTACCATTCACCTACATCCCCAGCTCTGTAAATTCATATAATTTTCACATCCTATTTTAATCATATTGGAATTGCTGCTATAGTTCAGATCTGAAATGTCCTCCACTGGCTCATGTGTTAAGCAGTTGGTCCCTAATTTGACACAACAGAGAAGTGGTAGAATCTTTAAGAGGTGTAGCTTGGTGGGAACAGGTACCTTTCCCCTTTTCTCTTCTTAGGAGGTGGTTTGCTAACTATAGGCCTAAATATGGACTGAAAACTCTGAAACTATGAGCCAAAATAAAACTTTAACATTTTTGGTTGAGGATTTAGCTCCGTGGTAAAAAGTGCTTGCCTACCAAGTACAGGTCCCTGAGTTCGATCCTCAGCACCAGCAAAAAAACTCAGGGTCTCATGCACACTAGGCAGGCACTCTATCACTAAGCTATATTTCTAACCCAACACTTCCTCTTTGTGATTATGATGGTCTAGTGATACTAACACAATCACTTAGATTATATGTACTTGATGGATATGGTGGTGCAGGCCTATAATTCTAGCTACTCTAGTGGCCGAGACAGGAGGGTGCTAAATTTGGCAGCAGCACGGGCAATTTAATGAGACCTCACCTTAAAATAAAAAGGCTCCCTGGGCTCAATCCTTAATACCACAAAAACAAAAACTTATTTAAATTGAGTGTTCTGTGGCATGCCTGTAATATACCAGTGCTCCATAAACTGAGGTAGGATCCCTCCAAGTTCAAGGCCAACCTGCACTATATATAGTGAGACACTTTCTCAAAACAACTATTTAAATCTAATAACTAAATTATTCTAAAAACAGTTGATCACCTATCTTCCCTTTTTTTACATATTTGAAAATTCTGAAAATGCAATCTCAACTGTTTTTTGTTTAAATTAACTTATGTTAAGGATGTGTGTGTATGTGTGGTACTAAGGATTGAACCAAAGGGCACTGAGCTACATAGCTATATCCTCAGCTTTTTTTTCTTTCATTCTGAGACAGGGTCTTGCTAAATTGCTAGGATCCTCTGGTCCGCCAAGTAGCTGGGATTACAGGTGCGTCACTAGGACCAGCCAAGAGGTTTTAACTGCTTTTTTGGAAAGGGTTTCACCATGTAGCCCAGGCTGGCTTGAACTCATGGCCATCCTCCTACTTCTCCTTTCCAAATGCTGGGCATGTGCCACTTTGCCCACCTTTTGCTCTTTCTATTGGAGTTTTTAGTGTGGCTTACAAAACTTTTTTTTTTTTTTTTTGCTGGTGCTGAGGATTGAACTTGGGAACTTGTGCTTACTAGGCACTCTAATCTAACCATTGAGCTAAATCCCCAACCCCTCTAAAAAGAACCCTTGATCAAAACCTTTGGCAGATTTTACATGTATTACTTTCCTATGTAGACCAGGAAAATTGAATCACTTATTCTCTTAGGTATTTGTTTTTAATTCACAAGACACACTCCCTGTATAATCATAACACATACACATTTTCTTGTACTTTTCAGATGTAATTTTTCATAGATAAACCAGGCATGGTGGTACACGCCTGTAATCTGAAACTCCTGAGGAGCTGAGTCAGGAGGCAAAGCTTGAGCCAATGTGGGAAATTTGGTGAAAACTTTCAAAATGCTGCCCCAAATATAGTTGTCTTTTGCCCATTTATTTATTTTGGTGCTGGGAATTGAACTCAAGGCCTTGTGCTTGCTAGGCAAGCACTCTACCACTTGAGCCAAATCCCCAACCCTTGCCCATTTATTTTGAATGCTACCATTTCAACAAAGTTTACCAATGTCTCAAGGTCTACTCCTGAACACTGCATCTGCTATTCACTAGTGTATCCATTCAGACCCTAGTACCATACTGTTGTTTGGTGTGTTGTCTAGCATTCCTTTTTCTAATTTTGCAAATTACTTTCCTAAGAGTATTAGTTTTAATTTGTATTGAGACTATTGTAATCTTGTCATTCTCAGTAGGATTTCTTCAACATGGCATGTCTACAATTGGCTTTTGTGCCAGTATTATTTACCTAACTCGCACATGTGTTCTTACTCTAATCCTTATGTTCCTTTTTGTGGGGGCGGGGGCTGGTGCTGGAGATTGAACTCAGAGCCTTAAGCACTCTACTACTTGAGCTAAATCTCCAAATTGATCACCTGCTACTTAAAATATTTTTTAGCCCCAAAGTAAAATTACCCACAGCACAAGGTATTTCACACCTTTTCAAATTTTGCTATTTATATTTTCTTCTTTTGCCTACAATAATACCTTTGAGGGCTGGGGCTAGGGACTTAGCTCAGTGGTTAGAGTGCCTGCCTTGCAAGCACAAGGCCCTGAGTTCCATCCCCAGCCAAAAAAAAAAGTACCTTTGAAAAAAGTCTCTTATTTGAGATAAATAGTTCTAAGGCTTCCCATCACTGTGGATTGTGAAGATACATCTTACCCATCTAGGAATGTTGGGTATCCCAAGTTTTAACAACTGTTTGACAGTAAGGGGAGATTATTTTTTTGCAGTAGTGAGGGTTGAGCTATATTCCTAGCCTTTTTTTTTTTTTTTGAGATTCAGTATTGCTAAACAGCTGTTGCACCCAGGCTGGCCTTATTTTGCAATCCTGCCTAGGCTCCTGAAGTGCTGGGATTACTGGCACAATCTGCCATGTGAAATTACTGATACCAATTACAGATGAGCCAAAGAAATATACTGCAAACTATCAAGAATGGACAAAATGCTGATTGTCTGAAACAAGGTTACATAACATTTAGTATAACTCACAGCCTAGAAGTATTTTGGAAGTCACTTTAAAATGTTAGTCTGAATTGGGTGTGGTCACTGAACTCTGGGAATGAGGCAGGACTTGAAATTCAAGAGTAGCCTGGGTAATTTAGCAACACCCTGTATCAAAATAAAAAGGCCTGAGGATATGACTTGGCACAAAAGCCCTGCATTAGACCCCTAATACTGCTTAAAAAAAAAAAAGTCTGAATGAGGGCTATAACTAAAGTTTTGTTAAACTGGACTTTGGGCCACTATAAAATGAAAATTTCCAAACCAAAAACTAGTTTTGGAACCACATTCATTGACAAAAGCTTTAACTGTGCAACTTCACTAATATTGTGGATCTTATACATTCACACTAATAATAGAACAAAAGTCTTACGTTTCAAAGATTTTTTTGGTTTTTGAGACAGGATCTTGCTATGTAGTTCAGGCTGGCCTCAAGCTCATGGCAATCTTCCTGCCTCAGCCTCCTGAATGCTGGCTTAAAGATTTACTTTTATAGAACCCCGGAGCAATAATGTTAAAGTTATCCATTTTTTGTTCATCTGTTTGTTTTTTGAGACAGGATCTCACTCTGTACTTCAGGCTGGCCTCGAACTCACAGCAATCCTCCTGCCTCAGCCTCCAGAGTGCTGGGATTACAGGCATGAACCACCATGCCTGGCAAAATTATCCATTTATGTTTTATCCTAGCAGTAACTTGTCAGGATGCCTGCTAGAGATTATGCAAGTCATAATTCACACAATTATGTCTCACAAATGTTCTTAAAGGAGGCCCACACATATATTTTAGCCTGTTGATGACTCAAACTTCAGTAAAGAATCCTTAGCAAATCCATTTTTTATTTAATGACTGAAGCTACATTTAGTTTCAAATATTAGTACATTGGTTTATACCTCTGTATCTACTGACAAATGCTGTTAACTTGACACCTTTTTTTCATGTAAAACCCAAAAGAACAAAAAGGTATTCATTAATCCTGATTTTCTGAGATATTACTGAAAAGCACAATATTCATGACTGTACTGTTTTGGGGACATTATGACATCAGGATGCTAATATTTATCATCTGAAGCTCTTTAGTCAGCTGTCAGTAGAAGTGGGCTGTTTGAATAAAAGGGAATATGAAAAAACTTCAGAAGCTGGTGAATAATAGCCTTTTCCATGCCATCTGTGTCTGCTTCCATGGTAAAGCAAGGCGCTATGATACATATATTGGGGGCTCAGTGAGTCACAGAAACCAGCTCCTCTGAAGAGTTTACTGAGCTGACACCTGTGTGGAAAAAAAGATGAAACCAGAAAGGCAAAATACCATGTGCAAAAACTTATCAAGAACTGGAAGAAAACCATGTGTCCACAAGTGAATTTTAGGGTGTTAAAGATGAGCACAGACTATCCA